>VUQR01031905.1:0-16601 GCA_015108515.1 Hemichromis elongatus | reverse complement strand
CCCGCGATGTCCACTGACGGCGCAGGGGTGGAGGAGATTCGGACCGTTCCAGCGCCCGTGCCAACCCCAAGGGTGCAACCGACCCGGACTCAGCTTGCTGCTGCGCCCATCCCCGCACCTCGGGTGAGAGCGGCTGGTGCCGAGCAGGGGCCTGCGCCCATCCCTGCTCCCCGAAGGAGGGCCGTGGAGCAACTGCTGAGCACGCCACCTGCCCAGCTCGAGTCCGAGGTCAGCGCAGGGAGAGCGCGGGAGGATCCAGCCACGCCATTGCTGGAGGTGGAGGAGGCACGGGAGGGTCCGCTCCAGCCGGGACCAGCTCAGCCACTTCACCTGGGAGCGGCGGGGAAGGAGGAGCCGCATGAGGGGCTGCTCGAGCCGGGTCCAGCGCAGCCACTCTTGCTGCGTGGCCGCCAGCTCGGCCACCATTTGCGCCAGCTCCACCTTCTGCTGGCCCGGTCCTGGGTCTGCCGGGCCTCCCCTCCTGGGTTTCGGCACCACTGTGAACAACCACGGCAGACCCGGTGACACGTTTGTGCTTTTCAGCATATTTTATTTACACTCCAACACAGACACGGTTGCTGTACACATTCGGAGCTGCAGCTCTCCCGCTGCCAGCTCAACACACAACACACAACAACCACAACACAGGACCCGGTGCAAATACTTAAGGCAGCGGGCATGATTGTGGATGGCGTACAGGTGCGTCCGCCTTCCCTGCATGGCACCACAGGCCACGCCCGCCACAACCCCACATTAGGGTAACGAGATGTTGGCCACCTGCAATAGATGCCTCCCCTCCTTCCTGCTGATATAACCACGCAGCACATCTTCAACCTTGTAACTTTTGTTTTCAGAAAATCTGATTTGTACTGTTGTGGAATTCTCATATGGTAATGGTTTCCAAACAAACATTTTATTTATTTTTTGCAGGGACATTAAATTACTGTGATTGATTATTCAATTTACAATTGTGCCATTTTATGTGTCAGATGTCAGTAAAATTATTACGTTCTCTGTATTTTTTTTGCAGGAGTTTGATTCAGTCTTGTTATAAGTGTGATCCTCAAGCAGGGAACAGGGAAGCTGGGTTCCCTGTTCCTAGTTCCCATTTCCCAGCTAAAATGTCCAGGCTTAATGGCATAAAGGCCTAAAGTTAGACGGTCACTTTATTTGGTAGGTGGATGCTAACACAGGCTGCTAGACATTTGCTTTGCCTAACGTGTGCTAATTCAAGAGAACCTTTCGTCTTTGTTTTTGAAGCGTTTTCTGTGCAATTTTCCAACAAATGTTACGTCTTCTTGTAGTTAATTGTTAACAGAGTACATTCAAGAAGTTTGTACTCCTGATTTTTGTCTGAGTAAAATTTCATCCATCCATTTTTTGTTCAACTAATTAAGGAGGTTGGGTTGGAGCCTCAGGTATCATTGGTAGTTATTAAGTTACATTTTATTTCTATAGCACATTTAAAAGACCAAGGTACATCAAAGTGCTTCACAAAAGTGCCACATTGCGGGTTACAACAATAGAAGAACAAAGAAAATACAGGTATCTTTACAGAATAGTTACAGGTAAGAGGCGTGGCATTAGCCATGCAGACCTGTGCAGGGTAAACCCTGGACAGTTCCAATCCATCACAATAACAATAACACATAAAGCGTGTCATAACTCAGGGGCCACATGCTTCACAGGACGTGGCCTAACATGAAGAGCCGAAGTGAGCGGTTGTTAAATTGGATGGTCTAGCCTATGGTGCACCATTTCTGTTGCCTAGCAGCTACAGACGTTATCATCGTTCAACATAAATTGAGGAGAAAGTCTTCATTTTACCTCATTTTGTTTTTACTTTTACCAGAGAAAAATAAGATGTCTGTGATCTATCCATCTATCTGAGACTCAAATAAAAACAAGACTGTTAGCCAAAAGTTAAATGTTAGCTTGTAAACAACAGCTACAACATGTAATTTATGTGATTGGTATCATTACACTTTGGCATATATAATATGAACAATATAACTGGGCTACATTGACCATGTTATATATATTTTTAATCAAAATTGACAAGTGGTGTAATTTAACTCAGATGACTCATACTGAGCTACAGTAGAAATTCATGATACATTTCCATTTCATATCAGTTAATATCATCACTGCTCTATCTCAGCGATAAAAAAAATATTATTAATATAGCACAACCTACATTTGTGTGAAAGCTTTACTTATTTATATCTTCTGTCTTTCCCCAGGCTGTCAGACTACTTTACTACGCCCCCTTACTTCAATCACTACTCAATTAATGTGTTACAATAAGGCACTTACTTATACTTTGCACACTGGAATCAATACAAGCATTTTTCACATCATGCTCCACCTCCATATTGCATTTCTAGCCTTCCTGCTTATAACATTTACATATTTTTCAAATTCTAATTTGTATTCTAATAATATCTGTAGGCAGTTGGTATATATTCCTATTATGTGTTTATATAATAATATTTATGGCTGCATATGTCTTGCATATACTATTCTATTTCTCTGCCACTCTTTTAATACACCATGAAACCAAAACAAATTCCTCCTTCCGATTTGAGCGCATTATCCCGTAATTTTAGCAAAAGAAATAAAAAGAACAAAAAGGTGTGACCATTTTATGTTACTCATAAAATGAAAATAAATGTATAACTGTAACGATAAGGACAGCAAACCAACATGCATAGCGGTTCCAGCCCAGGACCTCCTTACTGTAAATCAACAGTGCTAACCACTAAGTGAAAATCTAGCAATATTTTATTTAAAAGTTAGTACAATTAGCAGCTCTCTGTCTGCAAGCTGCACCAATGCAGACAGATGGGCTCTAATAACCAAGCTAGCTTTTCTTAGCTTATAACTCAACACTTCACTGCTCCTCTCCAAGCATCCAGCTGCACAATATAAACCAGGCGTTGGAACCCTTTAATCTACAAACCAATGGTTGTCTCCACAGTGACTTTCTCTATGTCGTACTGTATACACGCATATACAAACATTATGCTTCTCTGCAGTTAGTTTCACAGCCCCCTCTTCAAAGTAGTGGCCCACCAGCAAAGGCAGCGAAGAAGAAAACAATATGCACAACAAACATTTAGTGAGTCAGCTTGGCAAACATTTCATGTTTCAGGAAGAAACATCACATTTCATATTTATTTCTGATTGTAATATTCTCAGTCTCTCCATAATCAATGTTTTGACTCTTTCAATGGTTCTAACGTATGCAACACAATACCCCACACAATCTGCAGGAAAACACCAACCCCGACTTGCAGGTTTTATTCCCCAGTGTATGTTGTCACTAGCCTCACTGTGAAGAATCGGCGTGTTTGTCTTCAAAAGCATGCATTGTGTTCACAATTAACCAGCCTGACAGACTTGTCAGCAGTCTTCAGGGACGTGACAGGCGGCGTGGAGTTGTGAATGGGAGAGGGGGCGGGTACAGGAAAGCAGACGCAGCTCTCCTGGCGGAGGAGCGCACATAGAAAAGCGCAATCCGATGGAGCGTAGGCGGTTTACCTCGCACACGTAAACACGCATAAACATACGCACTCACTTCTCCTGAAACACTTAAACCAGTGTGCAAAGGAGGTTTTTACTGAAAGAGGAGGGGAAGGAAATCTAAGGACAGGATGGATTCTGCACAGCTGCTCCTTCTGGTGTTGTGTTGTTATCTGCCAAAAGTAAGTCTCTGTCTCTCTTTATACTAAAGACATAAATTTGTAGACTTTTACTACAGGCATATTAGATTCAATCCGCTCTTGCGCTCTAAAAAAACATTTTCGAGTAAGTTTAATGTAATTTGTGTAAAAGAAAAATTATTACTGTTTGACTTTTTCCGCTCGATAATTCCTGTCCATCTCCTCGTAAGACATCTGGCTTTAAAAAGATAAACTAGGGTACTTCCACCCTAGCAATATATGTGTGGTTAAAGTACTTTCAATAGCTGGCAACATGAACAGTTAGCTTTTTTTATCGTAAGTGTAGCAAAAATAAAAGTCCTCTAAATTCCCAAAGATCGCACATGATAGTGGGTCGGATCAGAATCCGCTGTGAATCCTTTGTGTGTGAAATCTACCAGCCTGGCTGCTTTTTACTGTATTCCTCCTCCTGTTTGATTTATTGTGTACAAGTGGACACCTCATACAGAGCTCCCCACTATTTTCATCCATTCTCCCAGGTGAATGAGTGGAGTAATTTACCTAGGCTCTATTTTTACTACTTTAGTAAATAGTTGTACTCTCTCTAGGTTTATATAATTACATAGAAAGCCTTTGAGCATTGCCACCTGGTAATAAGTCACCTTTTAGTGGCACTCAGTGTTGCTGCAGGGATTTTTTCTAAGCCTGGACTGTAAGTGATGGATGCATAGGCTCTCTCGCATCTTCTTAAAATTACACTCACTGTAAGCAGGAGTGAGGCATGAGTCTCTGCTGGTCTGTTCGTTTGTACCTTTTGGTCCTTTTGTGAGCAACAAACCAAAGCTCCATCTGCAGTTTTTGTCTCATTTTTCAGAAATGTTTTGTTAATTTTACAATTTTTTATTACATAATAGCACCGGTTCACAACAGTCAATATTTAACAATATCTGGCACATAAAGAGGGATCCCACTGCATTTTAGTAGCCGATGGCAGAAATTTACTCATCATTCATCGGATCTCTATCAGGAACCTGTAGTTTCAGTGAACTGAAGAGGCTTTTTGTTACAATTTTCAGACATGTGGGAGACACACACACACAAAAAATAGACAAATATATACTAATGGTTATAATATTGTGCTGATCTGAGTCATCTGTCCCTAAAGCGAGGCTTCCAAAGAAGCAGGCAGACTACAATGTTAACATCTACTGTAAGTGCCTGTGTGAGAATTTCTCCCCGCTCACCTCTCGCGACTCTTAGATAGCAGGCTCAGCCTGACGTTGTAGCTCAGCCAATTGCGTGATTAGTTGACATACTTTATTGGCTCATATACAGTTTATTTATCTCCCTCCTAAGTCGTTACTAGGCTGCTTTACAATTACACACTATAACATGTTTCATCAATATAGCCAATAAGGGGTTGTGGATGAAGTGAAGAAAGTGGTTAAAAGGGCATGATAGTGGCTGGATGTCGCTGTTATTGACAGAATGCAGATTGGAGAAGGAGAAGAGCAGAGACAAGGATGAGAGGTGGTGGTGGAGATGAGGGCAATAATGATTTCTCTTTCCCGTCTCTCTCTAAATATGAAGCCAGGCGAGAAAAACCTTAAGGAACTTTTCTTCCAAATAATCACAGAAACCCATTTATCCTGTGGGGTGGTGTGGGAGCTGCAGCCAAGACGTATTTCATCTCTTCAAACAGTTTCCGTTCCGATGCTTGGGAATGACTTTTCTGTTTTGGTTCAAGAGTGAAAAAAAACAAAAACAAATATATTTTCTGCCTTAATATCCTTATGTGTCTGCACCAATGGCTGAATGTAACTAAGTACATTTACTCAGGTGCCCTGTTTTGCATTTTATGATAATTTAAATCTCTACTCCATCTAAGAGGCAAACATTAATATTAAGTATTTGTCTGTAACCTTTAGTGACATATTAAAACTATCATATTCCTCCTCTCAAGTCAAGGCAAACCGCATACCTCCAAATTTGGTGATTTTAAATTAAAGTCAGGCTGAAGGATATAGCGTTTCTTTGTTGGCTGATAATTCTTCTAAAATATAAGCATGATATAAACTATAAAGCTACAAAATGCAGAAAACAGGGCTTTAAGATGCATGGTTCTCACAGTGCTCTGATCCTACAAACACAGGGTGCAGATTAAACTGTCCAACAGTTTATGACGTTTTTTCAAAATGGCTCAACCTTAAATGTCTGCAGCAGTAAAACTCAGCAAACAGATTAATGAATCAGTTATATTACCCCTAAAACATCATGTAAGATAATAAAATACTTTTACTTGTGGAGCATTTTAACACAAGTATCATATTGCTTTGTTAAAGTAAACAAGTGAAGGCACCTAATACTTCTTCCACCATGGGCTCTTAAAGTTTAGAGAGTTGCCACTCTCTCTGCAGTCACACAATAAGTCAGCATCTCCAAACTTTATCTGCACAAAAGCAGAAAGCTATAAGAATGCAGTTCAAAGCAACCCTGTATTTCTAAATGTGCATGTAAAATGATCTTTTTTAGTACTAGCACATGCAGATGTTACGGTATTGTTTGGTCTGTCCATGCTGTTGGCAAACTGTAATACTTAATCACATTGAAAAAATAGGGGTTGTAAATCTTATTTATATGAATAAGTAAAAGATAAATATGAGGCCTATTGTATAAACATTAGTTCCTGCAACACTCAAAGCCTGCTCTACTATATAAATCTCGCTGTAGTCTACTATTGTGTTGTCCATTATGTAGCCCCTTATGGCAACACAATAGCATCATAATATCTACATGTCATAGTTTTGTTCATATAAATTAGACGTTGCTGTTGTGAAATTAAAATAAAACGATGTTTTTTCAAGGTGTTACATTTTCACGAAGGCAAAAAATTATTCATTTGAGCCCATTGGTAGGTGGTTGCTAGGTAACAGGATTACATCATATATATAATATTGATAAGAACTTTCTATGACTGAAGAAGTGTCTGTGTGTCAAGTTTCGTTGTTCTGCTCCTGATTGTGTAGGAGGAGTTTGTGGACAAACAAACAAACAGACAAACAGACGTTTGGTCCATTAGGATGTACATGGAGAAAACTGTGCTGTGAAAGATTGATGTGAAATATTAAAAAAAAAAAAGCTTTGTTTATCAAAGATTGTATTTCGCAAATATAGCACAATTTATGAAACCTCACTCTGAACTGATCATGGAGCAACAAGTTGCGTTAAAGCAGATAGACACGCAGAGCTGCTTTTGGTTATTGGTTACAGATATGTAGCGGCAGCTGCTCCGTCAGTTAATTTTGGCACTTGTATGGCAACTGGAAACGACACTGCATAATTGGAACCAGATAAATCCACAGCCTGATGTTTAATCATTCAGAAACAACATGATTTGTTTGGCTGGAACAGTGTTTAATCCTTCGATTTTTGTCAGATTTGTAACAACAGGTTTGATTATTATCTCAAACGATGCCAGGCTCGGAGCCACTTTGAATAACAACAATCACTAAAAACTTATAGCAGCATCCTGGCACTGCTCATGATGAGGTCTGCGCAGCCAAACAAATCCTGCAGGTATTTATGCAACGTTTTGCACACTGAGACAACATGCGTAAGTGTTCTGTGTGTATACGCATTCGAAGCTAAGTCTTTGATGAGGTCCACTTATCATCTGTACAATTTGGCATAGTTTGGCACTGACATTTTGATTCATTCCTTGATACAGTCATCTCCATAGCTGGGCTGTCTAAGTTCTTGGTATTAGTAGGTTTCCAGTATCTCAGGCAGCAAGCACTTAGTTTTTGTCTCCTGCTTTTTGAGCCCACTTATAGATCACTGTCACATCTCCTCGCCTACTGTATCACTCAAGCTGTATGAATCCCTTGCCGTGAACTCTGATGACTGTTTTATCATTGGTCTACCTCTTTGTGTGCTCTGGCTCTATTCACAATATACAGGATTATGTGAACTAATAAACTACCTCCATGCAATAGAGAAAGCTTGATCCAAGCAGCTTGCAGTAGAAAGCCATGCACGCATTCCACTACTCTGTCTGCTTTCTTCCCTGATGACGGACTTTGTTTCAGTTATTCTTCTGTTTATGCAGCATTAATGGCTTTTGGGAAACTTCACGTTCAAAATGAGTTACATTTTGCAAGACACAAGCTGCAAGCTGCAAGACACGAAGCAACTTTAATTATCATTGTCATATTTAAAATTGTTGGCTGTTACCCAGATCTTTTTATTATTATTATTATTATTAGAAAAATACAATTCATTCAAATAAACATTAAAAAAGAATTTAAAAATCATTTAAATGCAGATTTGTCATTGTAGAGACAACACAAGTGTTGGGTGTTAATGAGATTCAGGATGGCCCTGTTATAGTGTGGGGAGTCAGCATGCATAATCACTAAAGTTTAAAACATAAACAGATAAAGTTTAATCATTTAAACTTATTGAGTTTCTTGCTTTAAATGCCTTTGGTTAAACCCTGCCAGTAGGGGACAGCAGAGCAAACATGAAATATAAAATATGAGTACAATAATCTCTATAAGTAAATATTTGCATGTTAACAGAGTCTATATGAAAGTGACACAATTTATTGTCCAGAAAGTTTTCTTATTTTATTTTGTAGTCTGATTTCTTTTGAGCAATCACAGTTGACAGATATCTACCCGAAGTCCTGAAACAATGGCCATTCAAAAGATACCAGACACCAAGTCATCAGACAACACCTGACAGTAGATTACAAGTCAAAGAAATGCAGATTCTCACATCTAGTCAATGGCCTGGATTTTTCTAAGACATTAGGTAATAAAACTGTTTTTTGCTCTCTATTTTTGGTCCCTACAATGAAGTCCCTGATAGGACAGCTGTGGCTCTGGAGGTAGAGCTGGTCACCTTCTAAACAGAAGGTTGGTGGCTTGATCCTCAGATCCCCCAACATTTCAAAGTGCCCTTGGGCAAAACACTGAATTTCACTTTACTCTTGATGGATCCATCAGACAGTGTGGCATCCATGTGACTGAAGTGTTTAAAGGCATAGAATAAAGTGCTGTATAAATGGGTGAATGAATCTTTCTATTCTGAATCTTCTGAAGAGTAGAAAAGCACTCTATAAGTACCAGACAATATACCATTTGTTTAGCTGCTTAACAGCAACTCAAAGCATTTAGGCTTGTAGACATGCTCAGAATGACCCTCTGAGGTTCAATGTTTCTGTCACACAGTTCAGTCTATACCATGAAGTAGCCCAACCCAATACAAGTGAGGTATAACTAAAGAAGTGGCCAGTGAGTGAATGTTTGACTCTGGCTAATCAGACTGCAGTGGGGGTTTTCCAATATTTGCTGACTACAGATGCAAATCAGCTTTAATCTGCACCTGCCAAAGTGGTTATAATTATTTGATTAGTACATTTAGTACATTAAGTGTACCCTGTTACAATGATATCATTACTAAACCATTTTGCACAGATTTAATAAAACTATACTGATAGACAAAAAATATTCTCAATGGTGTAATGATTTTTTTAAAAGGAGCTTTTAGTGACTAATGTAACCGTCACTGTACTTGACATTATAATTGCAGTGGAGTTGTTAAATCACTGGCGCATATAATAATAAAACTTTCTGTCACAGACTGGAGGAACTTGTAGTCTGCAATGTAAACTCACTATGATGATACCATCCTTCTCTCAGAGGGGGTTCTGGATCCAGATCATCTCTAAAGTGCTTCATTCTTACATTGTCTTACCATCAACATCATTCTAATGAAAAACAGGGTTACCGAAAGGTCTGCCCAACATAAGAGTTTGCCGTTTTCTTTTCTCCCAAGCAGCGCTGCTACCATTTCCTGGGGATATGTTGGACTTTCTGCTGTAATCAGTCACAGGCAAAGACTCTAATGCCAAAGTTGTGTGGATTATGAGAGTGTCAGGATGACCTTCAAGAGAGCAAGCGAGGGAATGAGTAACACTCAGGGAAGGCAGTGCAGTGTAGACAGGCAAATTACAGTGAGGTTTTACGTGGTTTGTACCGTGCACTGAACTTCACCATTAAAACTGTTTATTTTTTTCTAACTTTTTAAAGGAAAGCCATGTTATTATACTTTACAGTGTTTGAATTAGTAATATCCATAAACCATAGCCATGGCAGAACAACAAGCAATCTCAACTCTCTTTTTTTTAAATGTCAGTTTTCTGATTGCTGACCGTTAAACAGTTTGTAAATATGCGGAGAGTGTTGGTCTGCTTGAAAAGGCATCAGATGAGAAAATCCTTATGTGTACTCTTACTGGAGGGAGTGGTTTGCCATTTTAGACAGCTGATAGAGATCACAAGGTTAAACTAAAACATATTAAGTTTGAATAATTAGAAACATTTCAAATGCTACTTTTGTGTCAAGAAATTGAAGAAGTCTTAGTTATATACATATATTAAAAAACAGCTAAACCAGTTTAGTCTTCCTGTGTTTGTCACACTATCTTCAAACATTATCCCACAAAGTTCATTATTATTAGTGTATTGTTAATGAATATATCTCATGGAGAGATTATCTTAAAAACACTAAATTTACCTCATAATTTGGTGCTTTCATACAATCCAAAGTAATGTTCTCTGGTGCAATAAACAACATCTTGCTCAATTTACTTTGTGTAAACGTAATGATGGAGTGGGAAGAGATCCTGGTTTCAGAATATTTTCCCCAGAATTTTAAAACAACCACAATATTGTTGTCACAGCCTCTGTCACAGCTATCCAGTCTGTCGACGTGGTGTAGTGTAGTGGTTTGCATATTTTGCATAACAAATGAAAAACCCCCAGTTTGATCTTGAGGGAAGACAGGAAGGGTAACTGCTGTACAAAGTGCCATGTCAAACAAAATCAAAGCTGCTGTGGTGACTCCACAGCATATGGGAGCAGCCAGCAGTGGCTTCTTTTTTTCTGAGATAAATACTGTTTCTGGGTTTGATCAGTGTTGTCATTGTTTGCAGGTCAGTCACCGGGGGCATTTTTAAATGACTTTTATGTTAAGATAGCAAAGCTGTGAAAAGAAAGTGCATTACTAGATTGATAAACATTCTCATCAGTTATATATAGCTATCATCAAAGTGTCAAAGGTGGGGCTACTACTGCCCCCCCCCACCCCACACACACACACACACACAAACACACACACACACATACACTCCCCTTACTCACAGCTGGATCCGCCTGTGCCACCCAAATCTAAAAAATCCCAGAACCGCTCCTGTAAAGTGTTATTTATGCATGAATGAAAACAGATTTGTGAAGTAAAGCACTCCAGCTTTCCTGATCTCATTCAAGAATAATTTACTGCTCTTCATAATATTTTAATCTAAGTCTAATATAATGAGAAGGGAGTTGTTTTTTAACTAACTCTGTTGCTGCCAGAAGCATTGAGGCTGCACTAATTTGTTGTTCCCAAAGGTCGATCCCACTTGGATTCTACTATTTGAACTTTGATTAAAAGTAGGTGTCACTTAAAAGTTAAACTTGAATAGATTTTTACTATTAAAGAAGGCTGATGGGCTTGAAGGTGGGCAACTTGATATCATAGATATATCTACTAAAAATCTCAGCCGAGATCGAATCTTAAGTGACCTCGACCTCGAGGTCAAGGTGAGAGGTCAAATTTTCTGAAAATGTAGTGAATGCTAGGAGGTTCAGGGGTAGCACTGAGGGCTCCCAGTATTTTTAAAGTTCATATCTTAGTCCTGAGTACATGTGATACTGCTTATTTTTGGTTTCTGCTTTGACTTTACTTTTATCACTTCTTGCGTTTCTTACAACCTTTTGTCTTCACCTGCTGACGATTGCTTCCAGCTTTGACCAGTTAGCTGTGTTTGTATTTGTAGTCCTGTCTTCCCTCCTCTTTGGTGAGTTGTTTGTGTAATGTTACAGTCACATTAGGAAAGTGGAGGTTAGAGGCCACAGCACAACCAAAAATTGTGACCATGTGCATTGAATGTGAACAGTCTCATTGCTGCTTTGAGGATGTGGACCAGGTCTTTAACCACTTAAAAGGGACTTTGATGCATCAAGACGGTGACTCGGTGTGCTGTCAGTTTTATCTGTTGCATTCTGTATACAGAAATTCACATTACTGATTTACATTCAGGGTCCAGCCAGAACCTCATTAATCTGAGATAGAAATTCAGAAATTCCTTTATGAATAGTGACGTAGTTGCTGCAGGACAACAGTTTAACTGCAAAACAACATAGGAGCTTAGTAACCTCACTTTTATATAGGAAGAAAACATTGGCATCCAGTTAGAACAAGTCTCCTATCGCAAAGAGACATGTCGCAGACAAGTTGCGCTCATCACAGCAGACAGAGTCAGACTGATTGTAATGTCATGGAAATCTTTCTTTATAAATCAGATGGCAATTATTTACAAACCTTCACTAATTGTTCTGAGAGTGATTGCAGTTAGTCCGAGTCAGACGATGGTTGCTTGGAGACAGGTTGCCTCCCACCAGGTGTCTTGTGTAATCACCTTGACATCAAAAGGGGTCATCTAGAGGTGGACGGTATTGCATGCTTAACCTGTGAGTGACCAGTTAATCACTCCATCTTCTTGTAATTCAACCCCCTGGGAAATCATCAATTTTTACTAATCACATGGGTTAGTGTTCTATTTTTAATCTAGTGTGACTGTGCTTTTTGTGCTTCCGTTTTTGTTTTCGGTTTTTGTCTTCCACCTGCCTCTGTGTTCTGCTTGTGGGTCCTCTCATCAGTGTTTTATGACAGCTGATAAAGCAGGACATTTTTATTAGCATGTGCAAATGTCACCTCATTTGGTGTTCGACCTGTGGCAGTTAAGAAGGCTGAAATGAGTCCAATATTCAGCTGATATATCAGTGTGCGTACTGCGAGAGGATCACTCGTTTAACAGATGAACCTCTGACTATCCCATGCCGCATTAAACTACTAAAATGAGACGTGTCCTTTTTCATTTGTGATGGTTTGGGATGTTTCTCTCGCCTGAGGTGCGCATTGCATCGCTGACTGCTGTTTACAGCGACGTAACATCATTTGGGAACTCATCCCTGCACTAAGTAGGACATTTCTGGATGATTGATGAGGATCATTTGATGTTTGACAGCTCAAAAGTGGCCAGGACTCATGAAGGACCACTTATAGTGAGGATGAGTTGAACAAGCACAAATGCATCATGGTCTTTGTGCTTTAGCCCTCTTCACTGTGACCTTTACTGCTTTGAGTGTTGCCGCTTGGTTAGCAAGGTGCACAGTGAAGCTCTTCACTAGGAGTTCATGAATACGCTCTGCTTCACGCCGACTTTTCTCTCCTCATCTCCAGTGACCTTCTCAAGCTCCTCACTGCTCGTCTTACACATTTTCATTGACCCACCGGCTCTCCACTCGCGGCTGTCATCCTGCATTTTTCAGCCTGTGTTGACACAGATGAACAGTCACAGCAGATTACTCAGTGGCTCCCTTCTCCTCTCCCTAATTTATTTGCACAAGAGAATCTATTTCCCTAGTAAAAAAAAAAAAGAAAAGAGGCTCAGTTTGAGAATATTTCTTTCTATTTAGCATATTATTAGTCATTAGTTCAGTCTAATAAAATATCGTATGAAAAAGCTGGTGTTGCAAGAAGTTGACGAGAAAATGTTTACTATACTTCCTGGTGTAGAAGTTCTTTCTGTTGAAGGTCATTTTTTCACTCCTGAAACTTAAATGTGCTTTCTGTTTCGTCCACAGGTGCTATCGGTGCAGATGTGCGATGTGGTGAATGAGATCCAGCTGGAGAAAGAGCGCTGTGAAAACAGCACCTCTGGGAACGTCACTTCAGGTCAAACATATGTAGTCTCTCCGGCTCTTTAGGGTGTGCAAAAGGCTATTTAAAGGAAACAGGAGGCATAGTTAGTAAATATATAGTGAGGGGAGATCAGACAGTGTGTGAATTTATATTTCAGAAATAGATTTCCTCAGAAACATAATTGAGTTTCCTGCAGTCAACTCCTCCAACAACTTATGAGTTTAACTATAATAGAGTATAGCATAATCTATGTAATCATTCCAGTGTTTGTGTTTCCAAACTACAAAGCCGATTTAGCCCACAGGTTAAAGCCTGTTAAAAAAAGAAAGTGTCAATTCATGCTCATCATTGTCACTAGTCAACCAACTGTAAACACACTGATGTAATGACATATTTTTAGATTCAGACTAACAAAGCAGAACACAATTTTCCCACCTTCATTGTGAATGTTTCTTTTAAAAATAGCATCTTTCGAGCTCTTCCAACAATAATAATAATCATAATAATCATCAGTATAAATTATTGTCTCTACATCTACACGCACACTACAAAACAGAAGTCCTAACAGCCGTACACATCGTGGCTTTTGTGTTGTTAGTGTGCTATTTAGTAAGTAGGTTCTTGAAAAATGTAATTCAAAAAGAAGGAAATTTAGAAAGGAGATGAACAGGCTGCAAGTATAAAAAAAAAGTGTCAGGAAAGTGAGAAAAATAATAACAATTATTAGAAAATTAAAGCTCAGAAGTGCTCTCCATGGAAGAGGTGAGACATGAGGTGTGACAGGTAAACTGACAGAGACTGAAGAATCAGCACCAACGAAGAAGACAGGTTTAAGGTGACCTAGATCCCATGATGACACAATGAGATGTACAGGAAACGAAGGACATAAAAGCCACATTAAGCCACGAGAGTGAAAATAGCTTTCAAAATAAAACAGGAAGAGACTCAAATAGAAACAGAATGACAGACAAACAGTGGGAGACACAAACAAGGAGGCACAGCAGTAAGCCATAGGAAAAGGACACCACATGCTTACCATAACAGTAGTACACTTTTATCCTTTTAAAGTAGGTAAAAACGCACTAATGCCTTTCAGCACAGACACCAATTTAGAGTCAAAATGTTATTTATGCTTCTCCTTTTGGCCCACTGAGATATCTGGTTGGCTGTCCTTCCTGTGACTTTAAGAACACAGTGAAATATTGATGTTAAACATTGTTGGCGCTATCTCCTTTTTCTTTCTCTTTAATAAAAAAGCCCTACACATGCTGTACACACGACCTGCTGCACTAAGTGAACATAAAATGAAAACAGCGTTCTTTATCTCTACAATGGCCCTCATTTTTCTACTTCCCTTTCTCCTTCCTCAACAGGAAGGTAGTTGAAGCTGCACTCAGGGGTCACATCCTGAGCCACTGAGTTAACATGAGCTTTTGTGAGAAACCATAAGCTTACAGCCTATGGCTGAGCAATCTAATGCATCAAAGGATCCTTCACAGCAGTTTCTTGGTTTTCTTATAATATGTCAGACATTAAAACATTTTGATTCTAAGTAGATTTTAGCATGTAGCATTAATCAAGTATGAACATTTTATGAAAGGACAATATGGTTATTGCACAAGATGTCATAAAGAAGCTGTTTGTTTGCTTTGCATTGCTTGTGTCATCATTTCCTGGGGTCAACTCAGGTGTTATAAGTCTAGTAAGTAAGTCATGTATTTGAAAGCTGCAGCTGAATAATATTTTCAAGGTTTTCACTTTTGTTTTTCAAAATTATTATTTAGAAGTAAGTATTTTTATTAGAGTTATTAGATTAGTACAAAATAATAACTAATTATACATAAAATAATTAAAATACAAAGAATAATACTAGATCAAAGGCAGTTTGTGGACATTTTAGTATGTCATTGTATATCTAGGCACCAAGTGTAGAAGGCAGTTATCCTAAACATAAACATCAATGTAAAAATCACCCAAATCAAAAGTGAACAGCTACCCAACCCTTATAAATAAGACAGCTGCCAAATGTAGCTTGTTATTGTGCATAGTGTGTGCTTTTTAAAGCCTCAATGTCGTGTGAGAAACAGACATTTCACACTTACTAATGAAATCTGTTGAGAGCAGAACTAAAAATAATATAGAACAAAAAGCTAAACCAAAACAAGATAAAAGGAAATTGAAAAAATGAATCTATCAAATGTACAATACACTCACCAGCTACTTCATTAGATACACCTGTTCCACTGCTTGTTCAGTTGCTGGGCGGATTTAAGTGATTTTGTCCACGGTGAGAAACTACTCATCTAACAATAATCTCAATGTTTTATATAGAAAAATCTCCCTCTTTCTAGGAAATAGTTAAATCTATAGAATTAATATTATTAAGGGAGCTGTAAAGAGAAAAGGGAGCCTAACTCCATATTAGCATGTTGTCTCTGATAGAGTTTCCACTGAGACTCTCAGACAGTCCATATCAAACTAATGAAATATCTATTGTCATAAACCAAATGTTTAAAAATAAAATTCATCTGTTGTTTGAAGATTGGAGGCAAGAAGAAGAAACCACCTTGAAAGGGATTTCTTTTTAACCCACATTATGACAATAACAAAGCTGTAAACCTCAAGTGAAACTGAATGATATCACCCAGCTGTGCTTTGCCATTAATTATTTATTTATTATGGCATGCTGTCGTATTAAACATGATTTCATTTTGTTATCTTGGTGTTGGTGCTTGCATGCGTGTCTGTTACAATATGAGCGATGCCATTTTGATTAGGGCTGGGTATCGTCACTGATTTCTAGAATCGATTCGATTCCGATTCACAAGGTCCTGAATCGATTCGATCCACGATTCGATTCGATTCGATTTTAATCGGGGAAATTTTGCCTCCGATGTCAGAAATATTATAATTCTGATCACGTATCAGTACATTTCCATATTTTTATATCTATAAAAAGAAAGCTGACACTTCTTAGACTTTATCAGAGCTGTGAACATGAACATTGATGATGCTGCTGAAGTGAAGCAGAGAAAGTTACAGAGGTTTTATTAGAGACACAGCTAAGTGTTTTTCAACTTTGCATAATTTTAAAAAGTTTACATTTGTTCAGTCGCCTATTGAA
>VUQR01031904.1:0-12505 GCA_015108515.1 Hemichromis elongatus | reverse complement strand
AATTTTATTTATTTCTACTCACTGCTCACAGCTATCCGCGCCTCCGCTCGCTCCCGATTGCTCCCGCACTGCTATTGGCTGAGCGCAGAGACGCGTGCCTTCACCCGCTCCCGCGCTGGCTTACGAGACCCTAAGAAGTGCACAAAGCCAGCGCGGGAGCGAGCGAAGGCACGCGCCTCTTCGCTCAGCCAATCGCAGCGCGAGGCAGAGACCGTCCAATCACAGTGCGAGGCAGAGCGGGGCTTCCTGGTCTCAGACGGCGCCAAGAGGTGGAAGGGAACGGAGTGGCCGAGTATTCCTGCGGTAAGGTATGTATGCAGAGGTGGAGGGGCAGCGGAGGGCCATGGTGTGCTTTTGTATTTGCCGTATAAGACGCAGGCACTTTTTCCCCCCGATTTTGGGGGAGAAAAAGTGCGTCTTATACGGCAAAAAATACGGTATATTATATTGGTGAATACATCAATGACTTTAATGTGACACAAATGTGGTTCTTGGCAAATTCATTTACTTTTTTCTTCCATAATCCAATACATGAATCTAATAATAACTAAAACTACAATCCCATGTTTGGATTGTATTATAATAAAAGCAGTAATTATTTTGTACAAAATAGATATGGCTAGCGGTGCAGGCACAGGTAACCATGGGATAGAGTATGAAGACCATGATATTTGGCTGATTAAAATTACTTTACTGTAAGTGTGTGCGTGTGTGTGTGTGCGTCTTGAAGCGATCATCTTTTATGCATATTCTGTTTGCGCAGGATGTTAATCTAGCTTGGATTTTAGGTGTCTTTATCTTCAATGATATTCCTTGTAAACAAACTTGACCTCAGCATTAAAACCCGACTGAGTAATCCCTTTTCCACTCAGAGTCCTCTCTCAGTCTTGCTGCTTCCCTGTCATTCTATGTTCCAAAGACTGTTGAACAACCAGCAATTGTATAAAACTAGATAGCAAATATGCTAATATTTTCTCTCACCTTGCATTACTCTTGACAGAAACAAACACTTAAAATGATGGAGAGACACATGCATGCACACAGATAACACAAACGAGACAAGTCTTCTTGATAGAGAATTGGTTCTCATTGTCAGTGATGTCTGTTTGAAAGCCCCCTTTACAAGAAGAGAAAACAAAAAAGAAATGAGTACGGGAGAAACAACAAGAGGAGTGGCGAAATGATGATGGACCAAAACAAATCAGGTCAGGGAAGGCTGAGTAAGGAGAGATAGGTGTGATGTGGAGATGGATCTGATGAAGGATAAATAAAAGTGTTTGTTCTTCTGAAAGTCAGACGGTCAAAACATAAAGAAGTGGTATTTTTTTTTCTCTTACTTTGCATTTACATTGAAGAAAACTTTGCTGGAGGAACACGAACCAACTGCACCACTTCAGTCTTTAGAGCCAAATGCCAGACTATCTTAGGACAATAATAATGAAACATTTCATATTTAAGGATGTTATTAAATGATTTCTTGTAGCAGCTGAGATTTTGAGGCTCAGACTTGGAAAATCAATCAGCGTGTGCACCCCATGTAGGGGTAGTTTTATGAATAAGTCAAAACAATGTCTTTGCATATTTTTAATGCTGTGCATACAACTATTTTTGCATCAGATCTTGAAAATCAGTTTCATAAATTTGCATTTGATTTGTTCCTTGTAGCTAACTACAGAAACACAGCAAAAAGAGGTTGGATTTTGCACATCTGATGGACTGAATCTAATAATTTATGTGGTTCCCAATCTGTTTCAAAAGAAAATGCATGGTTTACAACACAATTTCCTAAAGAAGGTACAAAATGTATGTCCTGGTATCATGATGTCTTGAGTCTTTATGATTTAGTAAATTTTAGTTTTGCAAGTTAATGTACCAAACAGAAGGACATAATTTGACTGTTATTTCCAAAGCCAGTCTCTTTTTTTATGTACGGAATGCTTACTCTGTGCATCTATGTGTGTACAAGTGAGTTTGAGTCTGAATTTGATTCTATGTGCTATATTCTGTCACATGGAGAAGAAAAAAAAAATACGTTCATTGGACACTCAGTACTTTGTGGTACACCATCCCATATTTCAGTACAGCACAACTTAAATATGTCTACATAATAATTATGTCAAATTGGCATCTTCCATTAATGCTGATCTTAAAACACAACCGATCTAAAATCCTTAACATACCGATAAGTACTTACGGTGAGAACAAAATGCAGATGTTAATGGCACTGCAACCTAATTTGTAATTATCAAATCATCCCTCCGCATTTTAAAATTATTAATTTTAATTTGCCATTTTGTACTCCAGATTTTACTCAGTTACAGAAACACTGCAAAATAAAGACATCAATTTAACACCTGTTCTGCAGCTGTTCTAGTTTAAGGTTTTTAACATACCTGACTCTGCTTGCTTTTGTTTTTGGAGTATATGTGGTGGGTTTCCAGAGGCTCTTTGGCTAGATTAGTCACCTTGACTGTAATTTTTTCATTCAACTGTATTATGAAAACAAAAGCAATCATGAAAAAAGATACTTAAATGAACTCCAAATGTCAAAAATGCTTGTGATTTGAATTTCAAAAGATGAATGGCTTGCTACCTGCTCTACAAACAATATATTTTAGCACCTACAGTAACATTCAAAATTTAGACCCTACAGTTAATTAAAGTTGCTTTTAATCCTTTTTACATGATACTAGAAATTACAGAGATGAAAATAAAATAAAATAGTGTATACTATTGCATGTCATAACAAAAAAAGCAGCAGGTCTTTAGCAGCTATTGCTGTTTTGGCTATATTTTTGTAGAATCCAGTCTTACTTAACCAGATTCATGGGGTAATCGCCAGAGGTGGAAAAAGTACTCATATTTACAGAGTACTGACATTTGTTTTAAAAAACACTCTCCGGTAAATGCTGGAGCATCGATTCAATTTCTTTTTAAAAATAAAAAGTCTGTAGTCTTTGAAATGTAAGTAAAAAAAGTTGCTCTTTTGAGAACATTTCTACCAGATCTTGTTGTATTTTGCCAAACTGAACTTATGTCATATTAAGATTACAATAAAATAATACCAGTTTTCTTCTTTATTAACGAGCAATATTTTCATACTGAACATTTGAACATAATACAACGCAAACTCTCATAGAGGATACAAAGTCAGAGAGATATACATTTTGAAATAACAAGGTGCAGGCGCATCTAGTACACATAGAGCGCATAAAGCGGAGCGCAGTAGCCAGCGCAACACAAAGGGAGTAAAAGAGAAAAAGTTTTCAGAAAAATAAATAAAGATAACAGATACTTAGGAATTTTACTTAAGAACAGTAACAAAACATTTGTATTATCTTACCTTCTGTGTTTCAAGCAATTGATTAGAAGTCTGGCACTAGATGGTTCTTTCCTTTAGTTTGGAGGGTCTACCGTGAAACTTGGGTTTAGGTTGGGCGATGGCTGTGTTCTTCTTCTGTGCTGGAGTGTTATTGTGCATGTTGTGTTATTGTGTTGTTCTTCATTGTCCTTTAGAAACAAAAAAAAAAAGGTCTCACTTAAGGAAACCAATGCAGAATCAAACAAATTAGAGAGTAGGTGTTGCAGTTTCTCTCACCATCCAAGTGTGTGTACCAGGTGCTGTATTGTTAAACCTCTCTGTAAAAACACCTCACATGCAAGAGATCAACCACTGTCCTTAAGTTCTTATATAAGTTATTGTGGACTGATCCATCCATAATTAGAGAGCAGTTTAGTTTGAAAGAAATAAAAATTTACAAAACAGACAGCAAGGTGAATGATTAGAGAATTTTTACAGATATCTTGAGTTTTTGAAGAATTTGTCGTAACTTTTGTCAACTTAACTATCTCTGATATTTTCCACTAATGAACAAGCTACAAAGTTTTCAGAAGCACCTTTCAAGCATGTGGGTGACACCAGAAAATAGACTCTGTTCCTTTTAATTTCATTAGGTGTGTATGTGCAAGAGAAGTACAAAGGAATCAATTTTAGCAAGGTTCAGTGTGGTTTTTGTAAAGCTGAGAGGATGTGCAAATCAGAATGGGCTAATAAGGGCTGTGTTTTTAATCTTTTGATGGACTCTCAAAAAGGTCAACACCAAATTCAAAAACGTCTTTTGATATTTTTCATATCTTGTCAGGATTTGGAGAAATAAGAGGTACAAAATCCAGCAGAGATAAATGAAGACACCCAGGGTGAGAAAATGCTGGACACCAAGAGAGAGAAACAGAAACACCGGGAGAGAAGAACACATACACAACAGGAGATCCCAGGGAGAAAAGGGGACACTCTGAAAGTGGCAAATGGGCACATCCCTGCATGCTCAAAACGGAACATTTCTCAACTTTAATAATGTCATACATTCTGTGTGTGTGTGTGTGTCTCACAGATAAATGAACAATATTGCACCTGCAGGGACAGATACTTTTTCCCCAGTGAGCAACTGCAACTTCAGCTATTACATTCACTGCATGAATCAGTTTCTCATCCTCCCATTAAACAACGAGCAAGTATAGATAATACAGACTCTTTTCAATTATTGTTTGCAGATTATTTTCTCTAATTAGAATTAAAATATGACTGAAATTTCTGTGGCAAACAGAAATTCAAAGGGTATTTCGACATTTGAATTGAATCTTTAAACTAGCCCTGTTTGTGTAGAAAGATTTGGGTGATATTAACTGCAAAACAAGAAAAGAAAAAGAAAAACACCTCCGAATATGTAAAACGAATATGGTTGTGCTGTTGTCTGTTTTACCAGAAACACCAACTACAGCACACTCAGAAAAGTCCTTGGATAAAAAAGGACAAGTGCTCTTGTCACAGAATGAATAAATAAAACACTTTTCAGCAACCATCTCACAGCAACAAATTACAAGATCCATGTAATCCAGAACTCAAAAAGCAGAGCACAGACATCACCATTTCTCCTAGAGTGTATGTAACACGGTATATATGTATATCTTACATGTAAAGACTCATTATGTTAAGACCTAACTACAACTGCCAGATGGATGTTGTGGATTTAAAAGCTGCATTTATATATATGTATATATATGTATACATATATATATATATATAATCACAATTACTAAAAAAAAAATGTGAAAAAAGACTGGCTACTGTCTTGTGTCTCAACACCTGGAAAAGAAAGATATTTGCATTTTTGCCAGACTCTTGAGCCAGACAAACAATAATTATGCATGTCTGTTACTGAAGCTTCATTGTTCAAAGCTTCACATTATAACTCCTATTCACTCACAGCATCAGCGAATATGAGCTGTAACAGCATTTGTTTACAAGTTTTTTTAGGTAGAAAAAAAAATACACTTGTAGATGAGCAGAAAGAGAATGGCTATTATTTTGCTTTTGTTTTTTATGTTCATTGTTTATGTGTATTCTTGCATAGACGTATTTGTTTGGGATTTTACTGATCTCATTTTTGATCTACAGGATTAGTATTAACCATTACTGCACCTGTAGTGAATGTTGTAAATCGTTTTGGGAGAAACACCAAGACAAACACATTGATTTTTGTCAAGGCTCGGCTGTGTGACTGGCAGGATGTGGGACCCAAATGCAGGATTCAGGGACAATGAAACAGTGAACTAGAAGAAGCAGCTTTATTTTGGCTGTAAATGACTCGTCAAACAAACAGAAAACAAAACCAAAAGCGGGGAACTAGAAACTGAAAAGCTAAGGAACTAGACTGTGAAAAAGAGCTAGAAAACCACAGGGAGCACAGAGGAAAAAACACACAGCATAGTGAGGATACAACACAACAACTAACAGAGAAAAACACTCAAAAGACTCAAATATTGCAGGACAATGTGAGGATGGGAAACAGGTGGTAACACAGCTGGGGCAAATCAAACCTAACGAGACAAGGGAAAGCAAAACCAGATACACTGCATGCCATGGACTATCAAAATAAAACAGGAAACACACAGACTGAAACTCAGACTCGGGAAACAAGTAACTGGGGAGACATAGGGAACATAGCGACACGGGTGACTAGGCATGAAACACGGGATACAGAAAACTCATAGAGTAGACTTAGGAGCAGAGACTAGTGCAGTCGCAGACCTAGTACAGTGACATTTTGAAGTGCTTATTCACTGCAAAAGTCCTGAGACTAAATCCTTCAAATTTCAGATTGTGTATTTCTTCTGTGGTTTTGCTTATCTTTATATTAGTCTTAGATTTCAATACATTAGTCTTAACTGGCAGCTTGGGTTTACCCAAAACGTGACTGGATAGACTCACAATTAGACATAGTAATAAGATGTTACAGAGAATGGATGATAGCACTCTGTTATTATATGCCGCTGTAATAAACAGTGTTGGGGAGTATCGAAATACATGTAATGGTGTTCCGTATTTTAAAATAGAAAATATGAGCAATTGTATTCTGTCACAGTTACCGTTTAAATAGGTGATAATTAGAATACAGTTACTCCGTTGAAATAAATGGATTACATGGCGGTCATTTCTTGTTTCATATGTTAGGCTATCCCCTCTCTAATTTTGGTAATTCCATGCATTGCCAGAAACCCAAACAAAACATGCAATAAGAGGCTCTGATATAAGCGTCCTGTTGGTGGTATCAGTTAGATAATGGACCCGGAGCCAGCTCAACAGAGCCAGCAGTGCACAGGCATGAATGCATTTCTTACTTGGAAATTCTGACAGCACTTCATATTTAAAGAAGAAGAAATTGATGGGTGAAATCTGACTATTTAATCCAAACTCTGTTTGCCAGCACCCAAGCTGCTTTCAGCTAACATTGTTAGCTGGCGTTAGCTGAGGTTAGTTCATAGACTGTTAGACTTGATGGATAGCATTAACAACCTGCTAGCTGCAAGTAATCTGTAGTGGTATACATTTTAAAAGCAACCTTTCCAACACTGGTAATAAATGTTGCTTATATACAGTAATAATTGATGCAGCCATGTATATTTGAGGCTCGTGCGACTCACCTTATCAGTGAGGCCACACAGCATTTCAAGCATATATTGACATAGTGAGTAAAGTAGGTGACCAGATCTTCCTGTTTAAGGGAAATAAAAGGGGGCTATTTTGATATTTTGTTCACCTGTCCCTGAAAGCTTTCTTCTGTTTAAAACAAGCTGCAAGCTGAAATAATATTTTACTTGTGGCCTAAGAGCCAATGTAGTTTGCTTCCTTTACTATTTAAATCAAGTGGACTGAGAAAATACATGTTTTAATATCTCAAAAGCAAGTTGGGTAATTAAAAACTGACAAAAGAAGATGTAATTTATTAGATGGTACATGTTGTTAAAGATGATATTAACTGACAAGAAAACAATAAAACAAAAAATTTAAAAAATCATATTCAACATCATATTATGGGTCAATGATGCAATGTTCTCCTGGCTCCGTCGTGTGATTTTACAGAACAGTGTAGCTCTCATAATGTGTCATACTGTTGAATACTGCTGGATAGTTACATCAAATGTTTTGGACCATATCCTACACTGACCCCAGACCTTGATACTACTTCTATCTGTTCTTTGTGTTATTTAACTTTATGCTCAGACATATTCATTTAAGTGGAATTATTTTTTGTACTGCTGTTTGTGGTACTAGAGGTAAAGTGTTTCTTTAGATAAAAAGACTTTGTCAAACATTGTTGACTTTCTATCTAACAGTACTATGTGATAATCAGATAAGCTACTGTTCATGTGGAACTCTGACCTCAAATACCCTTGTGTATCCTTGACGTGGGAAAGATCTCACCAGTCACTTCCACTGATAACCCCTATTATCAACTCGTCCAGTCAGATAAGATACAGATCTGACACGTGCCGTTGTTGGTAATTACAGCAGAATTGATTGCTGAAGCAGTGGGACGAGTCGGGGCAGAATGGCAGCCCTGAACTTTTTGTCCTTCAACGTACCCTCTCTACAGCAGGCCCTCAAAGGTTACTTTGCATATAACTGAAACTATTTATTATCCTTAGAGACTCGTCAGTGTTTACATTTTATATAAGTATTGCAGTGTAGCCTATGATTATCAACCTTAGACTGCTTAGACTGAATTTAAGTACACAGACAGCTTTGATATATACAGCAAATAAAAATTGACAATAGTCTTTTTTAATTTAATTTAGCATTTATTAATAGAATACATTAGTGTAATTTGTATCTATAGGAATTGATTTTTTCTGCATGATTTCAGCCCACATTACCATCTTTTACTAGATTTAGCTATTATAGCTAACTTCTGATTAAAGCATTTTACTTCTTTTGCATAGTACTAGTATACTTTCTAAAATTTACAATTGTCCCTGTTCTTCATTTTTAAGCATTTTTGCCATGAAGCTAAGGCCCCTACAATATGACCTAGTTATACATTTTCCCAAGTTTTTTTTAATTAATTTACCTTCAAAGGAAAACAGCTGTTTAACCCATTTATCATTGACTTACTTACCACCACTGGATAAATCTGCTCTTACTTTTTTAACTGTGCCGCTTATTGCTTTCCCATGCTGTAGTCACAGCAGATACATCACAAAGACAAACCTATGTGTCGGCAAAGGTCACTGCTCCAGATATGCATGAATTTAAGCCTGTCTCATTTTATTAATAATTAGTGCATAGCTTGCTCTCTGGTGTGTTCATTGATGTAGCTGGTGTCTTTGTAGGTGACAGTAAAAAGTATTCCTTTGAGTTAAACTCTGCGGTACTTGTGGGCGGGTTGGGGTGGCTGTAGCTCCTGTAGCTTGGTAGGTTGGTGGTTCATACCAGAAATCCTTGGGGAGAGATACTAACCCCAAGTTGGTCTCCAATACATTCATCAAATTATGAATGTGTGTGAAGGTTAGATAGGAAGCACTTAAATACAAAAAGCAATTTAACAAAAGTGCTTGTATGAATGAATGTTTAAATAGGTGAATGAGGCAAGATGTATAAAGTACTCTGAGTGCTCCAGTAGTCTTGTTAATGATCTGGGTGTGGAGGTTCAGCTCTATGCAGAACATCAGTCAGGACTTTAGTCCTTGGTGTTTACCACATCCCCATTGAATTCAATTCCTTTGCTGATAATTTATTACTTCAAACTGGTTGGTACTTCCTCCTGTTATACTACATAACAAAGATGGTCACCACAGAGAGCGAAAAGTGTGTCACAGTCAAATTTTTGAATGTTATGACACCATCTGGGTACTTATAGTGCTCTACAAGTAGTGACACACTAGTATCAATACACTTATAGACTTAAAATGGCAAATTTAAGTACGGAAATATGTTTTTTGAAACACTACCTTTTGTTATCAGGCTTTTAGTCGCAAGAAATAGTTTTCAGCTAGCAGGTGTGCATAATCAAAATTTTACTGTTCTTACTCAAGCAATAGTCAAAAGACAACTCCAAGGTCTATTACTGCTGTCCAGCCAAGAAGTATCAGTACTTTAATTTAAAATGATTTGAACCACAAAATGATGGATGAGCAGTAACCAAGTGATCAGCTTTTTATCGTCTCAGTTTGTTGCCTGTACAGTGTATAAAAAAATATTCTGTATGTTTAAGAAAAACTACAAGCATTCAGGTGTGTGTTAAAACAACGTCAAGGAGAAAAGGCATCAGAAGAGATCATATATTCAGTAAAAGGACTACATGTTACAATCCCTGATACTGCATTGCTTTAAATGGAGAAAATATTGAGGGATGGTTGTCTTGAGGAAAGGTAGCCCAGAAATTTTACCAGCGGCACACATCCCTCAACTTTTGGTCTTTTACCCAAGCTAATCTGCCATTTTTTATTCCTTGGTTAGGTTTAGGGATTAGAGATCTGATCTAGATTGTCATATTAAAATTTGGGACACATCGTCAGTAGTGGACGTTGGATTCATCGGGTGTTTTCACCAGACACCCTCATCCAAGGAGGCCTTGCCAGGGTTGATCAGGCCCCAGAGTGTGTCACTGGTCCATGTTAAATTGTTATTTCTCTTCTTCTTTCTTCTGTTTCGTTTTCTACAGTTTATCTCTTATCTATTTACTGCAACTGAGAAGCAATACTTACCTCCCTAACATTTATGGAGCCTCACTTCTTCAAAAGGACATAAAAGGTGACGAGAGAAGTAAGACAAAAGGGACAAGATAGGAGAGAGCAGAAAGGAGAGCTGGAAGGGGGTCGCCCGATCTGGCTTCCACACCTCCCCGCCCGATCGGGGGGGGACATGTCGCTGCGTATCAGTCTGGGGAGTGTTAAAGACCATTTTCAAACTATTTGAAGTCCACCATTCTACAGGAGAGTAAGATACAGGTGTGTATATCCTAGCAAATGTACCTACAAGTGATCCTCCATGGTGTGACCATGCAACGGACTGTATAAGTGTAGACAAGACTAAAAAAGAGATGTTTGGCCAGAATGCACAGGACCACATTTGCCAAAAAGCAAACACAGCATATCAGCACAAAAATCTCATATCAACAATCATTATAGTAGAGGGGTGATGATTTTGGCTCATTTTTGCAGCCAAATGTGAACACCTCTGTACACCAAAGTATACGAGAGTCAAAGGTGAGGCCATCTGTCTGACAGCTGATGCTTGCTCAAAATTGAGTCATGCAGTGTAACAGAGAATCTACTATGCAACAGGATGGCTAAAAAAGAAAATAATCAGTATGCTGAAATGGTCCAGCCAAAGTCTATACCTCAACCTGATTGAAATGCCATGGTGGGACCTTAAAAGAGCTGTGCATAAACAAATACCTGTCAACCTCAATGAACTGAAGCATCGCTGTAAAGAAGAGTGGGCCAATGACGTGAGAGACTAATAAAGTAAAACAGATTACTGCAAGTTAGGTTTGCACAACTGATCAAATTTTAATTTTGATCATGATTATGGCTTTTCACAATTAAATAAGCATGACTGAGTGGTACTTAAATCCATTCTTTGCCAATTACAATACAAAACATGTATGTAATCCATTTAAACATGCCTGCGCCAATCACAGCTGTCCGCTGCACCCTGCAGCTTGAAGTTTCTTAGACTAGTCTGGACAAGTAACATTACATTAAAAAAAAGAGATATACAACAAAAATCAAATGGTTTGTACGGTAGAGGGTGAAGCACTTTTTCATCAAAGTGGATCATTGAATGTTGAGCCACTGCAAAGACTGCAGTGTTTTTACACTGTAAAGCAAAAGAACTAACTTAATCACCTGCCAGAAAACCAATTTTAATATGATGAATGTACGAAAGCCAAAAACAACCCAATGCAGCGGTTGCTAACATGACTCGTTTAAAGCCAACTGTATCCATCTAGCTCATAAGAGCACACTGAAAAAAATAAATCCAATCATATTCCATTTGGTCAAAGATATATGTCCACTTAACGGAGAGTAAGGCTTTCATTAAAAGTAGTCAGCATGCTGGGCAAAAGATGTGATATCACCTCACACGCTAATTTGTTAAAAGTGGAAAAACCTGCCCTGTATTTAAAACATGCTATGGAAAATAGAGAGGGCTCCCACAGTTGTCACATACTTCGGTTCGAATTTTATTCACATCCATCATGCAGGTACAATGACTAGAGTAAAAGGCTTTATTTGACTTGTCTACAAAGGTCAGATTATAAAGATAAATGAACCCGGATGTAGCACAATGTAAAGGTAAACAAAGAGCTCTGTTCATTTACGTAAGGATTTGGTACAGCTTTTGTTTTTAATATATTCTTTAGGATGCACTGAATTTAAGTGGATAAGAAAGTCTATTTTTTTGCAAAAATACATAGAATACAGAGGATATTGAAGCAGTGTTAGTAAATGTGACTCTACAAGCTTTTACCATACTGCTTGTGCATTTGGGCCTAACTTTTATTATTATCATAACTATTATGTGTAACCTATATTTTCTTTTTACCATAACTGTAGATAAAAAATAAGAACTAAAAATTGCTATTAGATTGCTGATTGCTGTTAAAAGCAATTAACAATAGGCGCATGAAACAGAGCTGGTTTTGGACATATAGTTCATTTCTAAAGCTAATTCCTCAAGATTTTACACAGCTTTGTTTATATTCAGTAGTGTTTATCTCCAGTAAAATTGATGGACTGGTGGGATTTGGGGGGCAGCACGGTGGCGTGGTGGCTAGCACTGCTGCCGCACAGCGAGAAGGTCCTGAGTTCAATTCCACCATCAGGTTGGGGTCTTTCTGTGTGGAGTTTGCATGTTCTCCCTGTGTTTGCGTGAGTTCTCTCCGGGTACTCCGGCTTCCTCCCACAGTCCAAAGACATGCACTTTGTGGGGATAGGTTAATTGAAAAATCCAAATTGCCCATAGGTGTGAATGTGAGTGCGTATGGTTGTTTGTCCCTGTGTGTCGGCCCTGCGACAGACTGGCGACCTGTCCAGGGCATACCCCGCCTCTCGCCCTATGACAGCTGGGATAGGCTCCAGCACCCCCCGCGACCCTGAAAAGGATAAGCGGAAGCGAATGGATGGATGGATGGATATTTAAAAATCCTAAAACATTTTC
>VUQR01031902.1:0-12993 GCA_015108515.1 Hemichromis elongatus | reverse complement strand
GGTCATATGATCGTTGTATTTTTCCTTGTATGTATTATTGCAAGTTCTACCTTATTAAAAAAAGCGCCTTGAGGCAAATGTTGTTGTGAATTGGTGCTGTATAAATAAAACTGAATTGAATTGAAGTTGAATGAACATCACTGAAGCCTTGGCTGCCCATGAAAAACCAGTGAACAACCTGTCACTGGTTCACTACTGTTCCTTCCTTGGAACAGTTTTGATAGATATGATTGCAGCGTTGGAACAACCGACAGGAGCTGCAGTTTTGGAGATGCTCTGACCATATCATCTACCATCACAATCTGGTCCTTGCTTGCACTTAAACTTGCTTCTTAATATATCATCTATGCCACAATAAAGTGATAATCAGTGTTATTCACTTTACCTGTCAGTCACCATAATGTTATGCCTTATGGCTGTTAAATACTGTTTCTGTATTTGGCACTATATAAATAAAAGTGAATAAAAGTGAATACTGAATTTTGAATAAAAATAGTAAAATAGTAAAAGATCACTTAACTCACTTAACTGCTACAGTTAACCCAAAATATCTCTCTTTTTCTCATTGTAATGTGGGGAAATGTAGTTTGGTTTTTAAGAAACTATATTATTTGTATTTGAAATGAAGCGTAGTACATTTCAGCATTACTTCTGCTCAGATTTTCTGATGGCTGCTCTCTGTGCATCCATTTTAACTGCTGAGCCAGTTCATGTTTACAGGAGAGCTGAAGCCCATTGCAGCTGTCGTGGTAGAAATGCTTGGACAGGTCATTAGTCTACTGGACTAACATGGAGAGACAAACAATCATTCATGCTCACATTCACACTGACAGTGGATTTAGAATCACTAATTAAACTAGCATGCATGTCTTTTGATTGTCTTTGACTGAAGGTGGTGTACACAGAGCAGGAGAAAAGCCCCTGCCAGCAAATGCATTCTCACCTTTGTGCTGTCAAAACACCAACCACTGCACACCAATGTGCCACTATAACAGGGGTGTGATGTGTCATCAATACCTTTGTGGATGTTAGGATGATAATGACAAATAAAGAGCAACAAAGTGAGATAAGATTGCATGGTGAAAATGTCACAACTCCTCTGTATTGTGTTAATTCGGTGTGTACTTGTTTGTATAATTTGACTACTTACACACATTAAATTTTTTGGGAAATTATTATTTATTGCTACTGAACAAAAACAAATTCTTAGTCGACCTTTGTCCAATCATGTAATAGTGCGGAGACTTACCTGGTTAAAAGATGCTCAGTTAAAGGTGGTATTCAGGGCAAAGTAAAGTCATGTTACCCTTTGAGTCGGAAATTTAAAACATTGCTTTCATTGTAAGAAAATCCTACAGCTCATTCTCCTGCTCCTTAGTTTCGATATTTCTTTGCGGTTTGTTAGCAGTGCAGCATCGCCATCTACTGATGGCAAAATGTATTGCTGTAATCTGTACTCCCTAATCTTAAATAGGCTTCGATAGGCTCACTGGCTGAAAAAACAAAAACAAAAAAACAAAACCCACCCACCCATTTAATGTGATGAAAGATTGTAATGAAATTACAAACAGTAATGAAATTTAAAACAGTTTAAAAGACTGTTTAGCTGATCATGGTGTATTGCAAAAGAAAAAGAAAACCATACAAAAATCATACAAACACACAAAAATGCCATGGACAAGACCAACAAACTGCGATTGATGAAATTTTATTTGGAAAAATAAATTAATCAACCGATACTTTCTTGCGGTGCATACAGTACAATGAAATAACATTGTGATTCAGATTGTTATACCAAGGACAGTCGAGTACATAAACCGTTTCTTTTCTGTTAAAATGAAATATTAGTTAGCACATTTATTGGTTTAACATGGGGCTCTTTAAGTAAATGTTTCATGAAAAACAAAAAATACAATACATACATTTGCAACTCAATGATATGGCAGGCATAAGAAAAACAGCTGTATAGAAAATGATGTCCATGCAAACAGATTGTGGAAGATGGACCATAAAACAGCAACAAATAAATAAATAAATTATAACAATGCACAACTTTTACAGGAAGATGGAAACATTTTGTCTACAATGACATTTGTTTTATTGTGCAAAATGTTTCAAAGGCCCATTTTAGTGTAGCTACACAGAACATGTTAAAACCTTTGGCAAGTTTTCCTTCATGAACAAAGGTCTGCGTGAACTGAATACCCAGTATAGCCTGATGCAGAAATAATGGACCAAACTGCACATCCTATAAATAAAGATATGAACTCATTTTTTGTAGTAGTTACACTGTTATTTGTTTTGTACTCCTGCTGCTATCTCAAACAGCAGTAGTGTAATAAAAAAAGCTAATAAAAACAGTAATTACCATTGAAAATACCAAATATTATCCAAAAGGGTCACATAAATTTTGAGCTTTTATTTTTTTTAATAATAGATATATAATAGCTTGATATCATGGTAAAGTAAGAGAGTCATGAAAAAAACAACTATTTAATGAGAATTTTTTAACCAAAATCATGACATTTTTACTACCTAACCGCAACCAAGACATGTTGAGTCCATTTGCCACAGGTGTATAAAATCAAGCACCAAGCCATGAGATCTGTATGTGCACACAGTTGTGAAAGAATGGGTCATTCTGAGAGCTCACTCAGTTCAAGCAGGAGAATGTAATAGGATACAAGCATTTCAACAAGTCAATTTGTGAAACTTCTTCCCTCCTAAACATCCTATAATGAACCGAGTGGTGTTGCCATGGTATTATTCCAAAGTGGAAACATTTAGGAATCCTAGCAACTCAGCCACAAAGTGGCAGACCATGTAAAGGTGCAATGCACTGCTGCAACCTACAGAGTGTGTAAAAGTCAGAAACTTGCTGCTGACTCAGTAACAGTTTCATCCTTGCCCTGCCATTAAAATCGGCACAAGAAAAAGAACCCTTTCTTTTCAAAGGTTTCCATGACCAAGTAGCTCCTGTAGTTGTAATGTGTAGTCACCCCTTTACTTTTCTTCATATAGTCGTTTTGCATGTATGGAAAACCTACATAGTGCAGACATAAAATTTTTTTTCTTGTTTCTTATGCTTCAAAGGCATCTCGGCTGTCATATAAAAACATCTCCCTGGCTCCATGTCAGTGTTTTGCTTAATGCTATTCTAAATATAACATTTCCCTCTAACACAGTAATTTTAGTGCAGTAATGGGACACTGCACTAAAATACTCAGCTTCCTGTTGCCCTGTTTTGTTTGGTGGCCCCAGTGAGGATAAAGAGTTTTGCAGATGTGTGGTCATCTAAAAAGTTGACGACAATCATTTAAGCAAGTGTAACAATAACCAATGCAAACACAAAAGTCATGATAGTTATGGTTACTGTAATGAATGAGTGTAATGAATTATCTATAGAGAGTGCAAAAAATGAAATGCATTACTTTTTTAAAAAGTAATACAAATTATGGTACTTAATGACCTCAACAATGATGTACACAAAGAAACTGTTGACATTTTGTCACCATTTATGAAAATGCTCAGAGACCACAGAGAACTTTATTTACTGTATATTGTATTATCTGAATACATTACTGTGAGGGCTTTAAAGGTTGGAATGGATGTAAACAATGTTCCACTCAGGACTGACATATCATTGGCATCATGACACAGGACAGTGTTAACATGACGTGTACAGTATATGTAGTCACAAGCATTTTAGCTAACTCTCAGCGTTAGTGTAACTGAAGGGTAATGTGAGTATGTTCTAGGAAAAAAATCAAACGTGCTCTGAATGTAAATGTGGTGTCGCTCTCTCTTTTGTCCTTTTACTGATAGACCTGAGCTAGCACCCATTAGAATCTGTGTTTTTGTTCTGAATCAGTTATAAAATTTAATATTCAAATCATTCAGAAAAAAGAAATTTTACAAAAGAATCATAGATAAAAAAAAATAAGAGAGGTAATTTTTTGTAGCTGCTTAAATGGTGATAATGAAAGCTCTGTAAGGAGGCAACCAATGTGGCCGATAACTGGGTTTTGTAAGAGGAACGGATTTAATCAGGATTCTAACAGTGAATAAGTGAAGCAACAAATACAGTTAATAAGATGAAGCGCCTCCCATATGGATTCAGGGATGAAGAGCTACTGTTTGCATTGAGCAGGAAGAAAGGGCTGCTGGAGTTGGAGTTGAAGTTTGTGTTGTAGTAGTCTAAATCAGGCTGAGATTTGAGGGACGGTGTACCTTCACATCCACGCTCTATCTGCCCACTGCGAAACAATGCATCGTTGAGGAGATCCGGTAGGCGACCATTGAGGTCCACTGATGCCAAACAGCCCTGGAAGCCTTCTCTGGAAGTCACAAATTTAGGCAGGTTGCCATACATGCCTGGACCCAGTCCAGCAATGAACAGATCACCTGGGGCACAGAAGAAATGTAAAAGTGCAGGAGAATATTATCTTTGAAAAAAAATTATATAGAAAAAAATAACGCTGACAATTATAGGTGGATAGAAATAGAAAGATTTGTGTTAAATAGTATCAGATCTAAATGACATCAGAAAAGTTTGACATAATAAAGAAAATGAATCACAAAATAACTTCAAAGGAAACAGAACTTTTAATTAACACATTTACTAAATTAAGATACTATGAAACTGAACTAAAGAGAGCTCACATATCACACTTCTCACAAAAGGTTTTTCCTCTTGACAGCTGCACACAAACCTTGATGCACATCTAGCTTCATTGTTGTTGTTGCTGCTCTTTTGTTACTGTTAGAAAGTGATAGACATACTTACTTTTTAACTACCAATCTGAATACAAGGCTGGCTAACCTATGCTAATTATTCCCATTTGTATTACTTGAGCTTACATACAATGTTAGTGTTGCATTACTGGCTACACCAGAACAATCTTGTTAAGTCTGATGTAATTATTAGAGGTGGCTTTAAAAAATCGATTTCTCCTATTCAAATCGAATTTAGTTTGAATAACAAGATATCGATTCATTAAATCCTGAATCGATTTTTAAATATAAATGTATTTTGCCAGAATCTCAGATTAAAGCTCACAAAACCTTTTCAACAACTGGCAAGCAGCGAAAACAGCCAATGAGAGCAAGTACACGGAAACACAGAGCAGACACGCTGTCAGGGCGGGAAGCCGACATCGCACAGATTCTGATGCTGCAGGTTTCATCACTCCGACCACAATTCACTGAACCAGCAGAAAAAGCAGATCCAAACTAGGCTTCATGTTTGATAAACATCATCATGAATTCCCCCTGAGTTTGGCTGTTTTGCTTCCACAACAAAAAAAATCACACTTTTCTGCACATGTCCCTCTCTCTCTCTGTCAGTATACTTTAAGAACAGTTTCCCATCTCAAATCTCGGTTTTCTGCAATTTTCACTTACTTATTACGCACAAGTCATGTACAGCGCTGTCGGACGGTGTTTTATTTTCTTTCCCAAAAATGACTTCTGACAAAAAAGTCTAATTTTTGCTGTTCAATACCAAAGAAATTTAAACTTTACAAATGATGCCAAATTGCAAAACTCTGTGTCTCTAATCAAACCTGTGTAACTCTGCTCTGCTTCACTTCAGCAGCAGCATCAGGTAATGTTCACATGTTGATTCATAGTTTTCTTCAGAATATTTTAAGGTTATCTGCTATAAAAAGCCAGAACAGGAAAATCTCTTAAATTTTTTTCTGTGTTTTATCCTCAGTTACTTTGACACAAAGACGTCTGCTGTGATGCTCACACCTTTGATGAAGTCTGAGTCTGACCTTCTGACTGTCTGAGTCAAACTTGAATTGAATAGAATAGAATTGAAACGGGACCTTGTGAATCGGTATCGAATCAATTAAAAAAAAACAGAAATCAATACCCTGCCGTAGTATTATTCTCTTTAAGAACCAATTCCTTCATTCCTTAAATGCAAACAAGCTTCAAGGCACCCCTGGGGAATACTATTTTAATGTCAATATATTGATTCATCAAGCCACACTTCCCGCTGTCACAGTCAAGCCCAGCAGCCATGAAAATTTTTTTTTAAAGTTGAGTTAAGTTAGAAGTAAGTAGTAAGTAGTAGTAGGCTGACCAGTCGCCATGACCCCATCCTCAACACAAAACATCCTCAAAACCTCCAGATGTAAACATCATGGCTGAGGCCACTTGAAACACTGTAATATCCCGTGTCAGTCTGGGGATAATAGACAGAACAATACTGAATGGTATTCCATGTATCCAGTATTCACTGTATGGAGTGCTGCACGTGTATCTATGATCTACATGTCCCGTATTGTCCAAGTGCACACAGATTCATTTATATAGATCACCACTAAAAACACTTGTGTGTCAGAACACAGCTAATGTCACTGTGCATCTACAGTCCTGAAATTAAAACAGCTTAAATAGAGTGTAAGAAAAAATACAATAACAATAACAACAATAATAATTTGTTTACAGGAATCTTTCAAAACCCTCTAGGGGAATGAGTATACCTTTAAGGTCCAGATTCTTGGCACCATTGATACTCTGACTAGTGGCTGTGGCATCTACTTTCAGCGTATGGGTGTTGCTGTTGTCTCGGGTGATAGCCACATTGTGCCACTGATTGTCATTTAGTGCCCTTTCACTTTTTCCCTTGATGAGGTTGGGCCCATTTCCAAGGTCAAAAACATAGTGTATGTACCTACAAGAGAAAAATCATTAGTTATATGAGATGTAACAATCCTGAAAACAAGTGTGAAATAGCAACGCAAAAGTCTGCAATTTGCAAAGTGTAAAAAAATAAAGCAGAAATAATGAAAATCAACGATTCATCGGCCATTAAGAAAGGTTTAACAGGTATCCTCTAAAGTAAAGTTTACCCTTTAACCAGTTCTACAGCGATGAAATCATTGCCGTCTCCAGAGTTGAAGAGTATGAAGCCATCTGCTGTCGTTGTCTTGAACTGAAAGAAGAGGTGCATGGATGTGTAGGCCTGTAACGTGGCCAGGCTGAGATAGCTGCTCTTGGATTTGAAGGTGACAGGGTCAGCGATAATGGAGCGAATCCCAAAGCGAGCATTGAGCTCACAGTAATCAATGTCACCATTCTTGCATAAGTCAATGTATAGCATGCCGTTAAATCTGAGGAACAGAAAAGAACAGGAAGTGAAAAATAAGGAAACATTTTTAAAAATATATCAAGTTTTCATCGTAGAAGTTAAATACCTTAGGCTCTGGAGGTGACCAATGAAGCTGGATGGGATGCTAGAAACAAATCGGCGCTCTGTCATTATGCCTGTTTCGATGTTATGGAACTCCAGACGAGTGTGGTCACCCACCATTTGTCCTGGAGACGGGGAGGGTGGAGGGGAAGGGTTGAAAGAAAGACAAAAAAACGAAAAGAAAAGAGAACACTGTCTGACACTAACACAAAAGGGCTGATTTAAGGAGAAAATTACATTACACAGTATTAGATGAATGCAAACTGACACTAATGGTTACATGTGTACTTGCTTTTTTGGAGCAGAATTACACACTGACACTATAAACTGTTTATGGCGAGATGCTGTAGCATGGTGGAATAACACTGACAAAGACATACTAAGAAAATTTCCAGTTTATGGAGGCAAGTACCTTCTGCTACATCATCGTCAACCGTTAGCTTGTAGGTTTTGCCACGACGCACCACACGCACTGTATGCCATTCATTATCATTGAGCTTTTGCCCAGCATACAGGGTCTCCGGTCCCTTGCCTGAGAACAATGGTCAGTCACAAAGTTAAGGACATCCTGAGAGGCTAAAACCAAACCTTTGCTTCCCACTCGTGAAATTAGGAACATGTCTTCCACAGCCTGGTTAGTAGTTTGAAAATTACTGAAAAAATGAATTGAAACTAGATCTTTTGGGGAGCAAAGGTTTGATACAGTCATTCATTTACACAGAGTAAATGATATGAGCACAGATGTGAAATATTTTGAACCGGTTCAAAAATATTTCACATCTGTGTTAATATCATATACCTGACTGCTAAGCAGTAGAAATAATTGCTTTTACTCATCATAGAGTTAAAGAAATCTTTCCTGACATTTCTTCCATTTTCTGCTCTTCTTTTTTGTCTTAATTTCTTAATCTGACAGCACACACCTGCTCAAATAACACAAAAATGCTATTAAAATGACCAATTTTATATGTTTGTATATGTCAAAATTAGGGATTCACATAATTCCATGTTATTACTTGTAAATATTAAAGGCCTCAATATGAATACATACTAATGAGAGAAGATGTAGATTAACTAAACAATGAAATATAATTCTTTTAGTGTCTTTTAAGAATGATTTTATATGATAGGGAAACATGTTTTCAGCCACATCTGATGTTCCTCTTGGCAGGAGGATAACTATTTCTTCCTTCCTAGAAAAGTATGAAAGTTGATGTTACAAAACAGTCATGAGATTTAAAAGAAATTAGCACTGATGTTTTTTCATCTCTGTTGCAATTTTTTACTAAGAGGTTGTGGATTTAGTTTTATTCTTTTATCTTTAAATTCATTTAAGCATTTCTTTTATCATATTTACTAAAATCTTTCATAGACTCACAATATTTAGGTTAGCAATGCCACACATGGAACTACAGAGGACAGTGGGCTAAGACAGTGACTGTTGATTGATGCACCACCTGTACTTTAGCAATCATAGACACATTTTCTGTGACTGCAGCTGGAGAGTAACATCCCGACATTGTGTTTAATGTATGTATTCCTGCCTCTTATTTCTTGTAGTGCTTTGCTGTGCTAGACTGTTGGTATGGATCGAATACCACGTGAACACATGACCCAGTACATTTAACCTATAAAGACAGATTATGTAGGCAAGTAGGGGAGAAGTTGATGAGACTGGAAAACATATGGAAAACAATTTTAAAAGTTTTTAAAAAAATTATATTTATTGATGTCAAAAAGCTCAAAGGATAATGTACAATAATAATGTGCAATATTCTCAATATTCTTTTTTAACTTGTAAATTCTTTGAGTTTTTAGAATAAAATCTAAATTGGTTTAAATCATTTTGATTACAACTTTAAGCTGATCAAATCTCCATTACCCCATTATGAGTAAAAGCAATCCATAGTGATTTTGGAAATCACTGTAAAACAGCAACAGACACACTATAAGCAGAAAGAGTTTAATGATTCATCATAGCTAGGCTCAAAAATGCTTTCCCTAACAGAACATATTAGAGTTTGAATTTTCACCTAAATTCAAAACTATGATGTAAACTAGCATCAACTTAGATCTCAGTTTCCTCCCACATAACACACGTTGTTCAATAAATTGTCAAATATTGAATTTAAATAAAAGACTGATGTAATTTTGAATCTTTTGAGTCTTTTGAATCTGGGTTTATGTGATGTGTAAAATACACCCGTTGTCACTCAGTACTCAGCTAGTTCTCATTAGCATGCATATTACTTATGGAAAAACTCATTTCAGTTTAAAAACACTTTCTCCTTGTACAGAAAAAGTAATGGACTGAAAATGTCCACCTGATGGAACAAAATATTATTTTTTGCTTGGATTAATATTTCTCTCTTAGTGTACTTTGATAATATCCATAATAATGCTGTTAAAGTTTTGCAGACCTAGGGCCTGACAATTATCAGGCCTACTTCTTCAATGTTTTAACAAACACTCACATTCAAAATGCCACATTTTTGTGGCCACACCATTTAGCTTGTCAAGTTTTCCCCTTAAATAAGGCTTTAATGTTTGATGTTTGAAAATTCCTGACATAAATTTAAAGGTACGACATGAGCACTCATATACTGGACATGAAAGCGTAAAAGCCTGATTACTTTAGTCCCTTTACACTTAATCGGAGTACGTTCAGTTGTGTTCCACTGCCGAGAGAGACTTGTATGATTCTTACAGTCAAGTTCATCATTTTGGTGCAAACCATTAATGACAGATTAATAATAATCATTTAATGATAACTTACCTTGGTCAGTGTCATTTACCTACCTCAGTGTTATGCTAATATTGTACTCTTTAGAGAACAATATTTACTGACTTATAGCTAAACCATCTAAAAACAATGTCTTGTCTGAAATAAGCAGTCCTCTAAATGAGCTTTACATATTATGGCAGATATTGTTTTTAATCTATTATACTGGTAATTCCCAGTGACAAGCTCTACACCATCAATGTTTATTGGTTTGCTACCACTGAACATATCGGTTACTTATCATCCTTTTCATACGTTTTTCCGAATTTCATATTTATCTTATAATAACTGTCAGCTTGTGAAGTGACACCAAAAAGTTGAAGATCTTGATCTACAGTACCAGTGTCTCCATTACTGAGACCAAAGCAGTATGGTGCCAATGCACCAAACTGGACAGCAAATGTAAGTAGTACTCTGCTAGTATTGGCTCTCAATTATTAGTTCCCACTCTATACCAAAGAATGTGGCAAAAGTGAAATATAGTGTAATGTATATATAGTTTACTGTATATACACTTATTTTTCTCCTAAGGAAGACAAGAGTAATTTAATCTCATAAAACCTTATTTAAATATTGGTTATGTAGAGTCGACAGAGGAAAGGGGATGCAAGACTGATTTTATCTGTGATCCTAGGCATATCAGTTATATAAAACGAGCCAACTAGCCCAAAAAGAGGAATTACTTCATCCCCATTTCATTTCACTGAGTTTGGTTCTAATGCTTTTTGTTAAACTAGTCAAACCAGTTGCTCAAACTCACCCTTCAAATAAGAAGATGGTGGATTTTGAAAAATTACATTTCTTTCTTCTTCAAAAAATAAAAAACATCGATATCATTAACAAACAAAACAAAATGAAACTTGAGTGTTAACTTACTGGAGTTACAGTTTATCCTGATACAGTCTAGATGGGGAAGAATAAATGACAGATGAAATTGCATCCTTCAAGGTTACTGCTGCAGACATCCAAAAACAAAAAATCCACCCTTCCGGGGACGTACACATGCAGTAAGGCAGCCATTTCATTCCTTTGGTCTATCTTTAGAATGATCTCTAAGTCAAACAATCATGTAATAAATAAAACATGTCATTACGTAATGAAACTTGAAAGGAATAGAACATTAATTTCTGCTCTTTTGTTAATCAACAGTGCTATATTTAATAATCGTTTAAGTGCTATATTTACATATAAATGGCCACTTGTAATACCAGCTACATGGGTTTTCCGAACCAACAGTATTTGACTTTGGATTTAAATCAAAGCCTCTGCACCAATAAAATTGCCTCAGTTACCCAATTAAACAAAAAACACTTATAAATTGATCTAATATTCAAAGAGATTTTTTTTAATAGAAGTTTGTAACTGAGAAAAAGCAACTTCATTATCTGAACTAAAGCCAGAATAGCTTCCGCACACTGCAACAGTGAGGGTTGGTCACCATGTGGCTGGTGGTTTCATGTGTCGTCAACCGCAACAGAAAAGTGGGAGCAAACAGCCACGATCCAGTCAGCACCAGCACCATGCAGAAGCACAGGAACCCCAATCATCAAACCTGCAGTGCTATATTATTCCTGCCTGTCGCTAAGCTAGATCAAAGGGTCAGGCTATTAATATTAACACTTACTACAAAACTACATTAATATGGGATATAACATCATCTAAAGTACTGACCAATTAGTGCTTAATTTTTTGAAATTAAATAACAAGGGTAGTCTCATATCTTTTATGCCTCATAAAATTCATCTAAATGTCTTTTTTGGTATACAACGTAACACCGTTAATCATACAAGACAAACTGTATATACAATAGACAAAATACAGTTTGTAACTCATAATTCATTTCCATTTTTTCTTTCCTTTTTAATATTGGGGTTGCAGCTAGCTGTAGGTTTTGCTGGGCTCTGTTCTCGGGCTGTTCACCTGACGGGCCGCAGGCTTAAGGCCTTTGAAGGTGTGAATACCATCTTTTGACAAAGCATGATGGGAAATGGCATTGATGGGAAAACAAGCAAAACGAAGATGCTGAAAAACCACAAAATGTAATTTAAAAAATAACAAACTATCATGAGCAAAGAAGTTAAAACAAAAAGACACCCAGAACAACAGCAGGGTGACACAGAAATTACCTAATGTCAGACACAAAAATGAAGGTAGTGAGAAATAAAAACACTTGAATCCTATCCTGTCGAATGAAGCACCCAAGATCAGTGGTCATTCTTACTATGAATTACATCTGAGAAAATCTCAGCACAGTTTGTTCTTTAAAAAAATGGATAAAATAAAAAGAACAGAAAAAAAACAGATATAGAACCTCTTTATGATGTGTATTCTATTTATTTTGCGTTTACTGTCTCAAAGGTTCTATAAATAAAAGTGAGTAAGGTTATTTGTGGTTCAAAGATTGTCCAAAAATATTTAGTAGTAAAATAAATTGTGTGTATTTTCTAGTAATTGTTGTCTGGTGATTTATGCACACATTAACACCCATGCAAAAGAGAACTCTGACAGCTGCTCTAAAGATGGTTGAAATCTTTGAGGGATCACTGTGATGAGAAACCAATGAAAAGACAAAAAAGAGGAAAAAGAGAATAGAAAAGGAGAAGTTACCGCTCAACGGTAAACCATCTCACGGTGAAGGTGGAGGTGCAGTGGCAGATGGGTGGGTGGGGCATACGATACCTAGATTGACCGTGAGTTTGACGCGACTCCCGTCCAACTCCAGCCGTAGAGTGTCGGCTGAGTCTCGGGAGGTAGTGGCCATGAGGAGACCATAAGCACGCTGGGAGCGAAATCGCAAAGAGACATCCTCAGCTTCAGTATGCATGATGGTCGGCATCACAACCTTCATATACATGCTGCCATCATAGGAGAGGATAGAAGCCTCTGCAAGAGAAAGACAGGAACATAGAGATGTTAGCTCCCTGTTAAAACCAGAATTGAAAAATTCAAAATCCTGCTCCTAACATACAAAATAATAAAATATTAATATAAATTAATATAAATATTA
>VUQR01031897.1:0-17805 GCA_015108515.1 Hemichromis elongatus | reverse complement strand
TTTATTCTATCCTGTTATTCTATTATTAATTTAGGTTTTACCTAATTTTTATTGATTTTATTCTTATTGATTTTTTAGCTTCTTATTCTATTTATATTTATATTGTATCCCATTCTTATTTATTTTATCTTTTTATTCTGTATATATTTTTATTGGGTCATATCTCCAGTGTCTCCTCGGAGGGGGCTCTCTGCACCGGGGCTGTGATCGACCGTGGCTGCTGGGCCTCTGTGGGTCTTCTCAGCCTGGCTGGGGGGCTTCTTTGCCTCCCTCCTGCTGTGTGCCCTGGGTCGGTGTCTCCTGAGGCTGCGGTCTGTGAGCGGCACCCGGTGCAGATGGCTCCCTGTGATAGTGTTTCCTCACCTGGCCCATCTGTGCCCAGCCCAATTTTAGTCTGTAAATGTGTGTGGGCGGGGGGGATGTATCCATGAATGTTTATGTTAATGAGAGTGTGGGGAGAGTGTGGGGGTGGGATGGGACGGGCTACTTTTAGCCATGTAAAGCACTTTGTGCTACATCAATATCAATGTATGAAAAGTGCTTTATAAATAAATATTGATTGATTTATTGAGATTACATCATCAATAATGTGGAAATATTGGACCCCGCCCCTTCTTGGAGGTCCTGACACTCACCTGGACTTCAGCCACCACTTCCTGTTCATCAGCCTCAGCCAAGGCCTTGATCTCACTCTTACTGATCACGTTGCTAAAGTCTGAAACACACACACACTACAGTCGGGTGATGAACTTCACACAGATCCACAGCTGTGGGTGGAAAACGACTCACACTTGATCACAGTGTCACCCCATTTAATCAGACTGGTGTCATTAAAAGCAGCACAGCTCGCTGTTAGCAGGCCCTCTTCCATGTGTATCACAAATTTACTGACAAGATCACTGATCGCCAAGAGTCTGCAGCAAAGCTAAACTCAAAAAACTTTTCAGTTGTATATAGTAGCTTCTGATATATGTTTGAACTGTCCGAGGAAGAAGAGCGTCAAACCAGCAACCCTGTTCTCCTCTTACTGCTGCCCTAACTGTCACCGAGGTAACTTACAGATAAAGTAGACGCTGTACTTCGGCCTCCTCAGCTCCTGGATCAGGTGCGCCACATTTTCCTGCAGCAAGCACACAAACACACAGTTGCAGATGGTGTTACCACACACAGACACACAAACACACAGTTACTCAGAGGGTGGTTCGTACCTTGGTGGGCCGCAAGAAGCAGATGGCTTTAAGGTGCTTCATGTTATCTCTGTTCTGAGAGTCAATCCGCTCAAACAGGTAAACCTCCTTCTGCAGGATCTCAGACTGAGTGTACACCACGCTCACTATACTGGTCTGAATACACAGACACGCACACACACACAGACACCATCAGACACAGTAACCAGCTGTAACCAGCGCTCAGCACCGCTAACAATCCTGGGTCGGTGCCTCACCGTCTCCTTGTCCATGAGCAGCACCTTCATCCCGGGGCCGCTGATCTCGATCATCTTGGAGATGTACTGCTTCACCGCGAGCGTCACATTCATGATGACGACACTCAGAGACAACAAACAAAAACAAATAAACAACGAGCAGCGGCTGCAGAGAGGGTTTTCTCGTCTCTTTACCCGCGGAACTGCTATAACAACACTGGAGCAAACTTCCTTCCGGGTCCTTGACGTCACGCGCCACACGCTCTCATCCTGCGTCATCAGGTTCGGAGATTTTTATAAACTAACAAAAAACTAAATAAATAAATAGAATTAGATAATAATAATAATAATAATAATGCACGTTAACATTGCCTTTTAGCCTGATATAGAACAACGATCCTTCAATCAGAATTTTAAAATGACAAAAACATAACTGACACACTTCGTGCTTTAATTCTACCAGAAATATCAACAACTAAACAACACTAGTCTTAGGAAACATTTATAATATTTAAATATAAATATTTTACTCCTATTTGTTTTTACATTTTGTTTGTTGTTGTGTTATAAATCGCCAAACTATCCTAACATTTTGATTTAGAAAGTTTAGGTAGATTCCGGAGCTGCTCGCCGTTTATGTCTTTAATCAGAGTTTAAAGACTCTGTAGATAAAAACAGTCCCGAACAGATTACCCCTCAGTGCTAATAGAGAGCTTAGCATTAGCGTGCCAAAGAAAAGAAGCATGCTAACAACTGTTAGCGTGCCGACATGACGCTGAACTCTGCATAAACTGACAGAATGTGGTGCTTAAACTGCGCGTATTTATCACAGACAATCAAAAACATCCAGTTACGAGGAAGAAAACATTTAATAAGCCACATATCAAAGCAGCTACTGTGAGCCCCGTGGACGGGTATCACTCCGCTCTGCCTGAATGTAGTCCCGTAACAGCAATGCTAACGGGAGGTTGTTGGCGGAGAGATATGGTTGTGTTCGCAGCAACAAACAGTATCCCCAACTCGCGTGTGTGTGTGTGAAGACCACACATTATTCATTTTATTTCTTAAAGGAAAGCGCGCGGTTCACAGACGGAATTTTAACGGAATATATAATTATTTTATGCATTAAATGTCCGGATAAGGTAAGCGTCCGGTTGTTATACTTTTTCATTGAATGTCATCCAGAGTTATTGAAGTCTCTGAGTTAGCAGCTCGGCTAGTTAGCATGGTTAGCTAAATGCTAAGCTGCAGTGTGGAGAGACTGTGGGGAAAAATAACGGTGTATAGATTTTCTTTATATCACTCAAGTTTAAATAGTTAGAAACCAGAAAGTGAAACGTCATGGAGCTTTGGCATGCTAAGCTGCAGCTGTAGTTACTGAATTTGTTTTTTAGCTTTGAAACTTGCTCATGAACTGAATGTATTAATGTTTTTTTTAAGCTCTGTTGCTTCTGATCAAGTTTAGGGTCAAACAGAACAACTTTGAGCTGCTCCCATTATCAGCTTTTAATTAAATCCCTTTGTTGTTGAAAATTAAACATTAATAGGAGCTTCTTATTGATGAAGTTAACACTGCCAACTTTGAGATAACAACTAGCAGAATGCTCATACAGAGCAGCTGACATATTTATGAATGAAAAAAGGTTCAGATCTGTGTGAAGCTGCAACAGTAAACTGGTTAAGCTTACATTTTTATTTAGGTTTTAAAAATGTGTTTTCAAAGATTTAAGCCAAAATGAAATAATTTTAGTTTGAGCTTTCCTTTTTTGTTCAAAAGTAACATTGGTGTAATTAGTTTTTTGTTAGGAACCCCTGTGAAATAGTTTTGTAAAGCAGATTTTGACTGAGGACCTTCCTGTTTGAATTGCAGAGTTGGTGTGTTAGACTGTATCAAAAAGGAAGAATAAACATGTTTACAGTCTGATAGAAAAGCAGTTCTATCGATCATTTCCCCATTGAGAAAAACTGTACCTGGTGAATGCTTTTATAACTCACCTGTTCAAATTGGATTAAGTAAGCCATTTGTCTTTTTAGAGGCGTGTTTGACTGACAGGTGCACGCTGACAGAGGTGGTTCTAGCTGCTAGCTGGCTGCTAACTACTGACTTGCAGGTTTGTCTCACAGGTGTGTTCTTCCCACAGGCAAGGAGATGATGACAGAGGTGAAGAGGCCAGTAGGAGGCCCGGCTGACCAGCAGATGAAATGTAATGATGAGGAAGAGGTCCTGCAAGAGATGGACGATGAAGGTTAAAAAACCCAAAAAGACAAACAGTTTTGTACAACCAAATGAGTTCAGCATATGCATGTTATCCTTCCGTTATCATGTTATCTCGATTCACTTACACTAAATGGTGTTTTAAAGACTCTGTATTTATTGCTGATGCTCATCAGGAAAGCACAAAGATGCTGCTGAAAAACCTTAGACCCTCCTACTCTTCCTGCAGAGGTCCAAAGGAAAAAACAATATTGACTTTTTTAAAATGTCATTGAGAGCAGGGCTCTATGATGGAAATTAGCCTTTGTATATGTAGCATCTCATGTCCCCTTTAAATGACTTGGAAGTAGGGCTGGGCGGTATAAACGGTATACGGTAGAAATGATATGAATTTGGCCAACGGCAGAGATTTTGACTATATCGCTCTACTGCAATAGCGCATGTTGATGGTGTCATCAAGCTGCACCTATTTTGGTTGAAAGCATCACAGCAGCTGCAAATTATGCCGTATGACAGTAACAGCGAAGAGACAACACGTTTTGGAATAAGAGGAAAGCCAGAAACTGAGCTTCCTCCACTTCTGTACCATTGATTCATTAATGTTGAATCACAGCTGCACTATATTAATGACTAACCTGGTATTGTGGATGGATTATCTCAGTTGTTCTCCTGACTGAAGTTTGGTCCGTTTACAGCATCCTTCCATGTGACTGCATTTGTCCCTAACCATCAGGAACCCTCACGTTAACTTTGATCCAGTGGAAAGAAAGTTAGCGTTCATCCTCCAGCTTCACTGTTTATGTTATGCTAACATAGCTGTGTGGCTAGCGACCACATAGCACATCATGCTACTAACTTCTAACTCTGTTAAATGTAATAAATTCTGTTTTCGTGGATGTTAAACTTAATTGTTACACCTGGTAAAGCACCAACGCTGATCATTTTATTAAAGATGAAAGAATTTAGACAGTTTTTAACCCTCGGTGATGCTGCAGTAATCGTTTGACTTTGGGACCTGAAGCTGACGGAGTTGTGGACCCAGATTAGTTTTAGGACAGATTTTTGAGCGCTGTGTGCCACATAAAATCAGTTTGAGATCATGAAGCACAGCCAGAATTCATACACAAGGCGCACTGATGATTTTTAGAAATTTAAAGGATTTTAAGTGCACGTTATAGTGCAGAAAATACGATATACAGAAGAAAATAATATATTGCGATATATGTCGTTACCACACATGCTTCAAATTATTCCGTGATATGGATTTTAGGCCATATAATCCAGCCCCGTAGTAAGTCTGATTAGTCGACCAGTCGCACACTGGGAAACGTTGAAATCTAATGTGGCACCCCGGACACGCCCTTCACCTAAAAACAAAAAAGCTTTGGAATTTAACATCAGTAAGGTCTTCAGATTAAACAGACTGAATATGATTGAGTCTGTAGGATTTCAGTAGGAAGCTGTTAGCATTTTGATAAAGTTTGGCACCTGATAAAAGCAAAGTGACTGTAGAATTTCCCCTTTATTTCAAATTGGCTGACTGTGGTGGTCAGACTATCAGCTGATTAGTTCTCTGTCTCGTGTTCAGGTCTACAGGAGGGAACTGACCCCCCACCGGTCCAGATCATCCCTATCCCAGTCCAGCCTATGGCAGAGAGCAGCTGCAAGGCCCTCTCTGCAATGCAGGTACCCACTGATTATTGGTTATAGATCAGCTGCTGATTGTTGACTATAGATCATATGCAACATTTCAAACATGTGACGTGTTCAGTCTGCAGGTGCTTCTCTAAGCTTCAGGGTCAACGGTCAGCTGGTCCCCCTGCTGCCTGGAGGTTGGTCCTTTACAGTCTACGTCAGTCCACTATAAACTACTGTAGTTTACTTCAGGCCATTATAGTCCACTTTAGTCCAGTCCACTTCAGCTCACAACTGATTGAATGTGTGCTTCTAGAGAGCTAAGATAATGAAAACAGAAGCACTTTATTAATGTCTTTGTTTATATAATATACCCCTGTGAGTCAGATGGTCACTGCTAAACACTGGCCCTGAAGCTCGCTGTGTTCATGTTTGATCCTTGTGCCCTCCGCAAATTTTGCACCTTTTCGACACCTTTGTGTACAAAAATGTACACGCCCATAATCTGACATTAAATCCTCATACGACAATACTATTTTCTACTCCTTTTTTATAAATCACTTAGTGACTTTAAAGCCTTTTCAAAATAATCCAACATTAAATTATTTTTATTTAACCCTCTAAATGCGTTTGAACTTTTGAACTAAGTATTTACTACAAAAATTCACAAAAACACTTATTTTCCTGGATAGCCCGGATGTTTGTTCATATGTTCAGTTATGTTTATCTTCTGTTGTTGAAGTTTGCATAATTAATGTTTCCACTGATGAATCAGATCTTGATTAGAAAGTTGTTTCATACACACATTCATACAAATCACTCAGACTCCCTGGTGGTCACAAGGCTCCATAATGTAACTGGCACTTCACAAAAACCTTTGTCCAAGACTCGCCACCAACGTCCCATCCCCATACTGTTTATTAGAGGTAAAATAACTGTTTTTCTGTCAGTGTTTGCCTTTAAAGTGGCATTTGAAGGGTTGAAATCCTGAAAATGTTTTGATGGAGCAGCTCAGGCCGATCAGCTGATTAATGGGGAAAAAAAGTTGAATCTGCTGTGATGTGTTTCTGTGTCTATCCTGCAGGGGGCACTGCAAAGCTGAAGTTGCGTGCTCATCCTGAAGGTTCAGCCAGCGGTTTCACCACGGTCCAGATCCCTGTCACGCTGACCCTTCACAGTCCTGCAGGGGTCCAGTACATCAGCACGACTGCCTCACTGAGTGCCTCCCCCGCTCCTCCTGCTCTCGCTACTGTCCCCACCCCCATCATCACAGGTAATACCTCCGCCAGCAGATGTGGACCAGTTCAGGTGTTCCTCAGACTAACGCAGACTGTCTCTGTGCTCCAGGCGTGATCTCTGGTGAAGCAGCTCAGAAGGTTCTGTTTGACCACAACGTGAACTTCAACCCTCCAACGGGGTTTCAGAATCAACATTCTGCTGCGGCATCACCGCTCACCTCATCGCAGGCCACGCCCTCCACACCACCCGTCAGGACCAAACAGCGTCCGAGCAGCAGACCTGGAGCACCGCACACTCTGCTGCACAAAGGTTTGACATCTCCTACTTCTCTGTGTGCTCAGGTCTGCAGAGATGTTGGAGAGCAAGCCAAATAAATAAATCGGGTCGTGTGAACTCATTGATTCGCTGTGACTCAAAGCAAGATGAGAGCAGACAGAGTGAGAACTTTGAAATTTCAGCCCCAGTTTAAATTCAGTGATCATGAAAACAGTATAATCTGGGTAAAAATATTCATTCACACTTTTTTTTTTTTTACTACAAATGCTTGTAAATCAAGTGAAGCCCTCACAGCAAGTGAAATCTCACTGTTCAGCTTAATCCAAGAGGACCAAAGAGATGAACAGTACTAAATGTTAGGGTTCCCTTCCTATCAGACCTCTGATCATCATTCAAGATGACCATCTTTCCTAGTTTGTCCTTGTCTTTTGACCTTCTTTGGTTTGGTTTTTATGTTTTTCGTGGTGGTTCTTACAGAAATGAAGGTCGTACGTCTTTCCAGAGTTCAGCTCATCTAAAAGATCAGAAAGAAATCTGTGAACAGGCCTGTCTCTGGAAGTAAGCAGTGTTGTTGTTCCAATTATCCTTCCTGTATTGACCAGGTTTAAAAATCGGAGGTTTACACTGGACTGTCAGTTTTCCAAACAGCACCTTGAGATCCAGCAGAGATTTTAAAAACTGACCTAATACTGTTTCTGACACCAAAAAGCTGGAAAATCCAGAAAAAACTTTGAAATTGTCTCGTATGACGTAATCTCGCAGTGGTGGCTACGTTTGTCAATAGAGCTTTCTTTGAGTCTGCAGCCATTACACCAGTTTACCAGCCTGTCTAATCCTCATTTATAACGTGGAAATGTCAGCGTTGAATGCCTGAGCTCACACACTCACCCTGGGGGCCTTCTACAACCTTTGACCTTTATTTAGGAAACAGCTGATTTAAATGTAATAAAGTTGTAGCCTGTTTGATTAAAAAGACTGATGCCAGTGAAGTAAAAAAGTGTACCTTTAGCTAGACCAGTTTCCTACACAAAACAGAAGAAAAAGGTTGATCAGTCGTGTTAAAGTAGAATTAAAATCAGTGAAAAGTTGTTTTTTTTGCTCCGATGCAGCGCGCACGATTACGATGCCAGGCTGGAGGGATTTCTCCTGCAGATGTTCTCTGGCTCTAAACTGTGTGTAGCCTAAACCTTGAAAATAACAAATTACTGTATATAATGTTCAAGCATTCATTTTTATAAGAATTATATTAAAAGAAAGTTCCTGTATAAACCCCACTTTAAAGTTAGGTAAACACCTGTGAAGAGGTCCTGATAGCATAGCTGTGATTACTATGGTACTGTCATGGTGCTTAATCAGCCTCATTATTGATAAAAAGCTGACAAACAAACCCCAAATGCCCCCCAACCCTGTGATAAGACTTTGTGATTCAGACTATGAGGAGGTTGAAGATGTGGACCAAGGTGAAGATGCCCCAGGTGTGAGGGAAGATAGATGTTGAAGAAGGTGGTTAGGGCTCAGGTGAGGTGAAGTGAGGAAGATGAGGATTGTGTTGTAGAGGATTCAGGTGTAGGCTGCTTCAGGTCCAAATTCTGGTAAGGTGTAGACTTGATTATGTACTTAGCTGTCGTGTGTCCCCTCAGGTGAGTTGGGTCCCGTGCGCCCCCCTGACTGCCTCGTCTGCACATCTCAGTACAAGTTGATCACAGAGCTGCGAGGATTCATGTGTGTAAGTCCTGCACGCTCACCCCTTTACACCTGTACCCGTGCCATCACACAGCCTGATTCCTCCACTTTAAAACCTTCTTCCCTATCTTCCTCCTCCTTCAGATGTGCAGCCCAGCCATCACACAAAGTCTGAGGAACCTGAAGAGGAAGAAGCCCACCAAACACCACAGGGGGAGCAGGGACAAAATCAGAACCCTGAAACTCAGCAGAGACCCTCAAACCAACAGTAGGGTGTCCAAAACAAGACCTGGAGCCTCTGCTGTGAGTTCACACTGCTGATCAATGAGGATCTATTACCAGAACCTTTATTTACCAATAGTGGATCCGGATGAACCTTTTTCACATGATGTGATGTCATTATCCTTCTGTGTGTCTTCTCAGTCTAAAGGTGTTTCTTCTTCTCAGAGGGCTCACCGGTCACCTGGTGATCTCCTGACCGGCCAGGTGAGCCCCTGCTCCTCCTTTCCTTCCCTCAGCAACTCCTCTCAGCCAGATATGTTTGGATCCCTGCCCAGCTCGCCTCACGGCAAACTCGTGATCCTGGTGGAGGATTTTTATTACGGCACCGCCCCCGGACAACACCCTAAGAAATACAACCTGATGGGCGCAAAGTTCAGCGAGCCATACCGCTGCATCCACTGCCCCAAGATGCTCAGCAACAACATCCAGTGAGACTCTAGAGATCGTCTTAAACCTTCATTGTGTCTAATGACCAGCAGGGTGTGCCTTATAAAAAAAGAACCTAAACTCTGAGCTCAGTAAACACTTTTCTCATAAATGTCTGATCTCTTATTGAATAAAGCATTGCATTAATTATGGAAACTGTGGAATTAATTCAAGTCATTAGATGTTTGATTGGTGTCTTCAGTTGTGACTCCTGATGTTTTGTGTATGTTGCAGGTTGATGAGTCACATGCAAGAGCATGTGTCCATGCTATTTCAGCAGGATGCAGAGTTCTCGTGTCCTCGCTGTTTCCGTCACTTCCTGTCTGCTTGGAAGCTGCAGAGTCACGTGGAGGCCGTCCACAATCCGTGCAAGTCCAGAGGTCTGTGACACCATAAAGAACGTAAAAGGGTCACCGGTTACCCTTTGGCTGGGTTGGCCCACTGATCCCGAGTGTTTCCCACTGTAAAAAGGATGCTTCAGATTTGTGTGTCTGTCATGCCGTGACGGATTGTTTCTCATTTGCTGTCGCAGCCACGTGCAGGATCTGCGAGCTGGCTTTTGAAACTGAACCTGCTTTCCTGTGGCACATGAAGACCACCCACAAACCGGGAGAGATGCCCTACATCTGCCAGGTTTGACTCCAAGCACCAGAAACCTGCCCTCACCTTCGTCACTGCTCGTTGTGAACCGAGCACCTGCTTTCTGTCTGCAGGAGTGCGGCTTCAGGTCGTCCTTCTACTCAGATGTGTGGTTCCACTTTGAGGACTGTCACGCCAGCACCAGAAACCTTATGTGTCAATACTGCCTGAGGGTGTTGCGCCGCAACACCTGCTACCAGCAGCACTTCATCCGCCACCAGGTAGGTAACTGCTGCAGGTAATACAGGTAAAGGGTGAGAGTTTAAGTGTAGGTCAAAACGTGTTACACAGTTAAAACAAAGGAACCTAAAGCACAGAGCGCGGTTTTCTGAAGCTACCAAAATGACGTGGGTCCTTGGGTAGAGAGATTTCCAAGGGGTTGGTATAGACCCGTGCTCCTCAAAGTGTGTGGCGCCCCCCACTGGTGGGTGCGCTCCAGATGGGTTGAGTGTGTTAAAAATTTTAAGCGCGTTAATCGTGATGACCGCTTTAACGCTGACAGCCCTATTTTTTTACAGGGATTTAGTTTGTCCATGTTTGCAAATATGTCGCCCATCGTTGATTATTGGACTGACGATTGTCGGTTGGACCATTTTTACACATCACCCAACCCTAAGGTCCACGTGTTCGCACTTTTCACTACACTTCTTTATTGCGACTGTTGAATGCACTTGTGGCTGCAGCTTTTCGGCTACAGCCTACGCACATAAACGATAACAACAACAGGACCCAGTTCATTCTGTTTTAAGCTTGCGAGACGTGATTAGAGATGCTGCTCAGGTGCGCCCGCGGGGGGAGGGTTTAGGTTTTATCTGACCAGCTATGGCAAAAAAAGCCTGGCTTAGATGGACTGGACAAAAAACACCATCAGCTTTTGTTTGTAGAGATAAAGACTGAGGCTTTGAAGAGGACTGAGGAGGCACTTGGGTTCAAGCGTTGCTGGTTGTCGATGAAATGTATCATCTGCACAGAGGCGGAGTTTAATTCTGTGTGTGTTGGTGCACGTTTGCAGAAGAAGCGTGAGCTTGGCTGCGATAAATGTCGTCTTCACTTCCTGTATGTAAAAGAGCTTGTTGAGCACAGAGTTCTGTATCACAGGACGCACATCAAACCACCTCAGCTCAGCGGACTCAAACCTGGAACCAAGGTAGATATCACACACCTGTCCACATCACACCTGGCACACTTGGCCCAGATTTGATCATTTCTAGTCTTAAAAAATTAGGAAAACATCCTCTTATAATTAAAGATAATTTACCAAATTTTCCTCTGTGAGGTCACCTGTTGGAGCCGTCTCACCATTACTGAGCACCTCTCTGTCTGCAGGTGACGGTCAGGGCGTATTCTGTGGTTGGGGGATCTGAAGGTGAAGGGTCTAAGACGACTGTTGCTTCATGCAAGGTGAGCAGCGTGGAAACGCTCGTTGCCTGAGCCTCCAAATCATCTGCTCTCCCTTCCAAGACCAGGTTTTAGTTTGTTCCTGTTTAGAAACAGAAGATGAACCATAAGTGAGTCGGTTTCAAGTTAACACACACACATACAGTATTGTATGGTATATTTATGGGAAGTGCAAAGATGTTAGAATAAATGATTAGCTTCCATCCAGTCTTTAAGTGATGACCCGATGAACCCTGCTTCCAGGCCCAAACTACTCTGTTTATCAAGGCTGTTGTGTATTTAACATTTATTAATGTTTTGTATCTTGCTCTATTTAATCTGAACAAGCCCCTTAAACAGGCAGTGATCACTGTCAGGCTTTTTATCACCACTGTTCATTTTAAAGCTCAGTTTTTAAACCCTTACGCTGTAACTCCAGCCTGGCCCATGCAGCAGTATATGAATGACTAACCTGGTATTGTGGATGGATGATCTCAGTTCTCCTGACTGAAGTTTGGTCCGTTTACAGCATCCTGCCATGTGTCCCTAACCATCAGGAACCCTCACGTTAACTTTGATCCAGTGGAAAAAAGTTAGCGTTCATCCTCCAGCTTCACTGTTTACGTCGGCAGGGCATCTGCAATCATGCCCCGCCGCCTTAAGTATTGCACTGGTGTGATGGGGGGTTGTTATGTTGAGCTGGCAGCAGGAGAGCTGTCGCTCTGTGAATGTGTGTACATGTGTGTTAATAAAGTATGCTGTGAAGCATAAATATGTCGCTGGGTCTGCCGTTGTCACTCACAGTTTAATTCCCAGGTTCAGAGTTAGTTTAGTTTCCCGGGGTAGCGAGGGGAGAGATCGACACATGGATTGGTGCTGCAGATGCTGTACCGGTCTGTCGTGGTAAAGAGAGAGCCGAGCGTAAAAGTAAAGCTCTCAATTGACCAGTCGAACTACGTCCCTACCCTCACCTAAGGTCATGAACTTTGGGTAGTAACTGAAAGGAGATCACTCATACAAGCGCCGGAAATTTTCTCCGTAGGATGGCTGACCTCTCCCTTAGAGACAGGTTCAGCTATCCGGAAGGGCTCAGAGCAGAGCCGCTGCTTCTCCAAATCGAAAGGAGCCCGTTGAGATGGTTCGGGCATCTGACAAAGATGCCTCCTGGGTGAGGTGTTCTGCACGTCCTACTGGGAGGAGGCCCCTGGACATGCTGGAGAGATTATATCTGTCGGCTGGCCTGGGAACGCCTCGGTGTCCCCCGGACAAGCTGGAGGAGGTGGCCAGGGAGAGGGAGGTCTGTGCTTCACTGCTCGGGCTGCTGCCCTCACAACTTGGCCCCAGAAGAGCAGAACATGGATGGATGCAAGGAAATAAATCCCTCCATCTTTTCAGTGCATTTTGTTTATTTCTTCTTTTTTTCTCTTCTGCCTTCATTTAGCTTTTTACAATTTGTAGTTTTACTCACAAAATCCAGAAACATGTGGAGATGTATGTGTAAATAAAGTTGTTTCTTATTTCTGATATATAAAGTCAATTCTTTTTTTCCTTCCTCACATTCTTTGTGACGTTTTCTTTTTCTGCTGTTTTTCAGGTGGTGGATGTTGAACTTCCTACGTCTTTGCAGGAAGTTCCTCAAAGGAAACCAGTGGAAACCCTGGGACCGCTGCTGCTCAGCCTGAACCCAGACAGGTATCAGAGCTGGGTTTCCATGGTTCATTGGAAAGTCTCAAGAAAATAATAAAAAGGAAAAAATAGTCACAAAGCCCCCTGTACCGGGTTCAAAGGGGGTCTTTTATGTAACTATTGACATGTAGTTTATACTGAAACCTTAATCTCAGCTAAACACTCATAAAAACCATTTCGTCAAAACCAAACCCAGCAAAAACAAGCTACGATCAAAAGACCAGTTGGGTAATTGTGCAAAAGTCCATTAAACACATACAACTGAGCTGCAAACTCTCCCGACTTTATGAAACTGGGTTAACAAGCTGAACTCCCACAGATTCCAAAACTGCAAGTTTCAACATGACCAAAATTCACTGAACTAGCCAAAAAATGAAGACCACGTGCTCCCCTATTGTGCTCCTCAAGTCACATACAAATGATGTCACATGACCTTTGGCTGCAGTGCCTCATGCACATTACGTGGGTGTCAACTGTAGCGAAAAAGGAATACGTGGGAAAGGGCTAAATGTTAAATGTTTTATCTCTGCTGATAGCTTCATCCTCCCAGCAGGGTGGATGCACAAAACCTTAGTTGATCAGCCTCTCTCCCTCGCTCTCTTACTCTCTCTCAGGCTGTCTAGGCCACTTCAGCGCTGCCTCGAGTGTCTGAATTCAGTCCCTGACCTCAGGACTCACTACCCTTCTCTGGTCCACTGCTCGCTCTGCAGGTTCATCACCTGCTGCTCCACCTCCTATGCCAACCACATGATCAAGTACGCTCCTCTGATTGGTCATTTCTGTCTCTTTTAAATGTCTTGTTTTTGCTTTCCTGAATTATGCAAGTTGCAGACGGTCTTTGTTTGTTTTTTAGTAACCATGCAACCTGCAAGAAGGTGCCGCCGTACCAAACCATCTTCCATACTGAGCCCAAGTAACCACTCCAGTAGAATCAGATCAGTATGACCAATAATCTACAGGTGAACAGGAATACCTGAATGGTTGACCTGCTCCTGTGTGTGTTTTATAGGCTGCCAGACATGTTGATGTGTGTGACATGCAAACTCTTAACCTGCAGAGGAGACCTGATGGCCAATCATCTGACAGAGAAGCCAACGCACACCTGCATCATGTTACCACACACAGGTACCGTGCACAGGTGAAGCACACAAGGGGGTAACACACTCTAGGTATATGGCATAAAAAGGAAAAGGTTTTTATGTTGTGAGAAGTTAATGCATGGTTCAACGCCTTCTGACCTTAAAACACTGCTACCTGGTTCAGATAATTATTTTGAAATGATTTAAAGTAGTCTGTCAGGAACTGGTTCAGTGTCTTGCAAAGCTGTTCATGATGTGACCACAAGGGGGCACCACAGCAAAATAATTCCCCCTGATTGCGAGAGGGTCAGAGCTTCAGTTTAAGTAAAGCTAATCAGAGTGAATCACATCTGAATATGTTCACTGCTTGTAATTATTCCAAATGGAGTTACCGAGATTATCTGTGACAGTTGGTACATAAAGAGCAGCACATTGTAATACATTGGACTATGTTAATGTGAACCTGGAGATGTTTTAATCACTATTATCCACTCACACATCCATCCAGCTATTTTCTTCCACTTACTCCACTCAGGGTTGTGGTAGGGCAACTGTCACACCCTGGAAACCTCAGCAGTCTATTACAGACCTCATATAAGTTTTCCCTGATAGATGATAAAGATGGAATCTGCCAGACTTGACACTCTTTTCCTCTTTCAGAGAGTGGGATGACTTATCAGAATCAAACTGTATCAGAGCCGAGAGAGAGTGGAGCCGACACACAATCACAGTCTGACAGGTAGCATGTGTGCGTGTGTGTATATAAAAAACATGTTACTACAAAAGATGTTTACGTATTATTAAAATATGACAAATTAAAATCCGAAAAGCTAATAAAGTGAAAATGTTGCATTGTGCTGTGCATTATGCGTGATGCACGCTGTTTGAAAACTAATGGCACCCATCCATCCACTTCCACTTATCTGAAGTTGGGTCGCAGGAGGAAGACCTCTCGCTGCCGCCTCCAGCTTAAGCATTGAGCCTTTCCCAGAGCAGCCGCTGCTCTGTGGGTGACCGTGGTTCAGGGGGTTTGGAAGCTCATCTTGTAACCGGAAGGTTGCCGGTTCAATCCTCTGCTCTGTCCTGGTCGTTGTGTCCTTGGGCAAGACACTATACCCTACCACCTAATGATTTTGGCCAGAGGGGCCGATGGCGCAGTATGGAAGCCTCGCTTCTGTCAGTCTGTGGTTTGCCTGCACCAGTGTGTGAATGTGAGAGTGAATGAATAGTGGAATTGTAAAGCGCTTTGGGTGCCTAGAAAAGCACTATATAAATGCAATCCATTATTATTACTTTACTGCGGATGGTCTGTCCTTCAAGCTCGGGTCCTCTACCAGAGGCCTGGGAAATTAAGGGTCCTGCACAGTATCTTAGCTGTTCCTAGGACTGCGCTCTTCTGGACAGAGATCTCCGATGTTGTTCCTGGGATCTGCTGGAGCCACTCGCCTAGCTTGGGAGTCACTGCACCTAGTGCTCCAATTACCACTGGGACCACCGTTACCTTCGCCCTCCACATCTTCTTGAGCTCTTCTCTGAGCCCTTGGTATCTCTCGAGCTTCTCGTGTTCCTTCTTCCTGATATTGCTGTATCGCTACATCAATCACTACAGCCGTCTTCTTCTGTTTGTCTACCACCACTATGTCCGGTTGGTTAGCCACCACCATTTTGTCCATCTGTACCGGGAAGTCCCACAGGATCTTATTGGTCGTTCTCCACCACCCTAGGGGGCGTCTCCCATTTTTCACCTCAGGACTTCCAGGGCGTACTCAGCACAGATGTTTCTGTATACAATGCCGGCCACTTGGTTATGGCGTTCTATGTATGCCTTGCCTGCTAGCATCTTGCACCCTGCTGTTATGTGCTGGATAGTCTCAGGGGCATCTTTACACAGCCTCCACCTGGGGTCTTGCCTGGTGTGATAGACCCCAGCCTCTATGGATCTGGTGCTCAGAGCCTGTTCCTGTGCTGCCATGATTAGTGTCTCTCTGTCTTTCAGTCCAGCTTTGTCCAGCCACTGGTAAGATTTCTGGATGTCAGCCACCTCCTTTCTTCCAGTGGTACATACCGTGCACGGGCCTGTCCTTCCATGATGTTTCCTCCTCTTCCTCCTCGTTTGTGGATGTTTATTGCCTCATCCTGGACTGTGGTGCTGACACTCACCAGTCCCCAGCCTCCTTCCTTCTGCTAACCTCTTCTTGGTTAGCGGAAGGATCGTTAAGGATTGTTAATGATCTCACTGAGGGGGTTCAGGCCTGTGCAGAACAGCAGTGGGGACAGCATCTTCTCTTTGGCAGATCCTGCACTTGATGGTGTCTTAGGCTATGGGCTTGGCCTCAAATGTTGTATACCACATCCCCATTGAGTTCCTGTTGATCTTGTACAGGTCTAGGCATTCCAGGATCCATGTGTGCGGCATCGAGTCATAGGCCTTCTTGTAATCAATCCAGGCAGAGCACAGGTTGGTCAGCCGAGTCTTGCAGTCTTGGCTGACTGCTCGGTCTACCAGTAGCTGGTGTTTTGCTCCTCTGGTATTCTTGCCGATCCTTTTCTATGCCCACTCATCTATTGACCGATGTGCCTGTTAATCTTAGCCGCTATGATGCCTGATAGGAGCTTCCATGTGGTACTGAGGCAGGTTATTTGTCGGTAGTTGAAATGGACCGGTCCCTTCTGGGGGTCCTTGGGGATAAGGACTGTCTAGTCTTTGCTTAACCATTCTGGGATCTTTCATCAGTTAGCAGCTGGTTCATTTGTGCTGCCAGATGCTCACGGAGTGCAGTCAGCTTCTTCAGCCATTAGGCTTGAACCATGTCCCCTGGTCACTTGGTGTTCGCTCTCTGTGTGGTAGAGTATCACTTCCTTTCCTGTTCCAACACACAGTGGTGTTTTTGAGTAGCTTATGTGCATAGCAATTTAATTAAACTTTTTGATACCTTCTTTTTTTCATAGTGTAATCTTTACATGCTTCATCCGAAGCGCACTCTCTGTGTACTCGCTACCTAATTTATAACTAAAGTATTCCCTCACAATATCTTTAGTGTTTCGCTAGCTTAGCTTAGCTCGTAGCCAACTCGCTAGCCGCATGGCCTGCATGCAGCCGAAGGAAGCATAGGCCCCGCTAGCTGTTCCCCGGCAGACCCCAAGCAGCAGGGAAAAGAGGGCAGCTGGGTGACGGTGAGGAGGAAGCATAGTTTTAAACAGAAGCCCCAACCAACCTGTTCATGTGTCTGACTGTTTTTCCCCGCTCAGCGACACACCCGCCGGGGGTCAAACTCTGGTAATTGGCGATTCTGTTCTAGAGACACCAGCAACCATAGTTAAATGTCTTCCAGGGGCCAGAGCAGGCGACATCGAGGGAAATTTAAAACTGCTGGCTAAGGGTAAACGTAAATTCAGTAAAATCATAATTCACGTCGGCAGTAATGACACGTCAATCGGAAGTCACTAAAATCAATATTGAATCTGTGTGTAACTTTGCCAAAACTATGTCGGACTCTGTAGTTTTTCTCTGGTCCCCTCCCCAATCAGACCAGGAGTGACATGTTTAGCCGCATGGTCTCCTTAAATTGCTGGCTGTCTGAGTGGTGTCCAAAAAACGATGTGGGCTTCATAGACAATTGGGAAACTTTCTGGAGGAAACCTGGTCTTGTTAGGAGAGACGGCATCCATCCCACTTTGGATGGAGCAGCTCTCATTTCTAGAAATATGGACACATTTATTAAACCCCCCAGAATATGACTATCCAGAGTTGGGACCAGGAAGCAGAGTTGCAGTCTTACACGCCTCTCTGCAGCTTCTCTCCTCCTACTACCCCCCAAAAACACCATCTCCATAGAGACTGTGTC
>VUQR01031892.1:0-11422 GCA_015108515.1 Hemichromis elongatus | reverse complement strand
TCCAAAGTATTCCCTGAGAGGAGTTCGTAAAAGTACAAGGCGTGGAAATGCCCAAAATCAGGGCCAAAATGCCACCTTCACATCAAAATGGCGGACTTCCTGTTGGGTTTGCGTCGATGTGCCCGCTGACTTTTTTGTTCGTCTTGGCATGATACACATGTGTGCCAAATTTCATACGTCTAGCTCAAACTATGTGGCCGTAGGACTTCGTTTAAGGAGGCATAGGTGGCGCTCTGGAGCCATTTTGCACCGCCCATCTGTGAAACCATTAAAATACAAAATTTTTCACCAGACCTGACATGTGTGCAAAATTTCATGAGTTTTTGAGCATGTTAAAGCCCTCAAAAAGGCACTTGTTTTGCATGAATAATAATAATAATAATAATAATAATAATAATAATAATAATAATAAGAAACGGAGCAGATACAATAGGGCCTTCGCACTCTCAGTGCTCGGGCCCTAAATATAAACACTTCCTGGATGGTCTCAATTCGTCTAGGCGAGAGAGAGGTCAGGGCAGTGCTGATGTGTGTGAGGATAGAGAGGGGTGCTGACGATGAGCAGAGATGGTTGATCAGGTTAACCGCTTGTTTTTTTGTGGTCGGAATCGTCAGTAAACACACAGCTCCACACCCTGCTGTCAGCGTGTGATCTAATGCGAGGGAAACGAAATGTGCAGCTTCGAGGCTGAATCCCGCTGAGAAAACTGATGCGGTTTCCAGCCCACATCTCCGTGAACCTTACAGTGTGTGCGCCGTGGGTCCAAATGATGAATATCACAGTCCGGTTCTGTTGGGCTACATTGAGAAGTTTGACATAAAATGGATCAGCACAGTTTTAATAGTTAGATGTAACTGATGCATGAAGGTTTTTAAATTCCCACTGTACAAAAACAAAACAACCACACAAAAAAACAACGAGTCACGTGAGCGTGTGCCTGAACGCAACAGACCGCCCTTAACTCAGACTCCTTGGCACAACAAATGTAAACGTATCCAGTTTCCAGCGGCTTGTGAGTTGTTCAGCAGAAATGTCTCACATTTTTCTTCTTCTTCTTCTGATTTTTGAGACTGCAGCATCAGAAGGTGAGTAACTCAACACACACAGCAGCTGGCAGTCTGCCAAATGCTGTGACTCACGATTTTTTTTTTAACAGCTGTTAAAATGTAAACATTAGTAGCTGCGTGTCTGCAGCGAGTGGCCACATGAAATCATAATTGTGGCCCATCTGATGGTAAATAAAATCTAATGCGAGTGAAGTGAAACATGGTTTTTAAAATGTTACTGCTGCTCTTTAAATCTGCATCTTGCAGTGAAACAAAAGTGAAACTGTTCGTTTTCTCTAGTTAATATTCGCAGAATGAGATATACAAGGAAAGAGTTTGAAGTGATGGCCGAGTGTGATTGAATTCATTGCCTGCAGTCATGAATATTGTAAGTAAATGAAAGGCGTTTCCAGTCCCTTTGTTAAATCTGAGCCGGTGTTCCAGGTTACCTGGTTTGATTCGTTTACAGCCTGTTCCACTCTGTGTTCCACCTGGAGGCATTTGCATTTGAGCAAATGGTGGCAGAACTATATTACTGAGGCACATGGGTAACAATCGGATAGATGTGTGTCAGGAAATCTGTTAGCAAACAGCCCAGATTCTCAGAGCTACAGATTTGCTTATAAAGTGCTCTGTAGTTATCTCAGTGTCCATCGCTCTTCTTTTAAACCAGTCTCTCTGAGGGACACACAACGAGCTCCAGCAGTACTGCACCGAGGAAACCAGCTGCATTTGCTCATCCTGTGCAGAATATTATGATGACATCATGTTATATCGGGCAGCAGCTGTCCACATTAAACTGTGACATGACCTGTTAACTTGGGCGTTTCCTGTATCAGCAGCAGGTGTTAAACAGGATCTATGCAAGTAAACTCAAATGAGCTGATCAGTGGTGTTGTGAAGAAAATGTTGGCTTGTCTACATTTTATTTTATTTGTAGGCCTCTGGAGAACTTCAGGATATGTTGAGGAGGTAGTTTAGCCATTTAAATCAGCTGTGTTGGATCAAGGACACATCTAAAACCTGCAGGACGCCCTTGAGGCCTGGAGCTCCCCCCGCCTCCATCTTACTGGAACTGAAAGGAGAGAAAAAAGACTGTAAACACTGTATTTACAAAGCAAATGAACTGCACAGAGTAACAGAGTTGTGTATGTGGGTTACATCCATTTAAGAACTTACCAAATGTTCTCTCTTAATGCCAGACACACTGTATTTCTATTCAATCTAATTTTGAGATTCCGGTAGTCTACATGCTGACAATCAGGTGTCTGATTGGCTCCTTATTAGCAGCACCTGTGAGCATGGACCCCGCTGCAGCGCTCAGTTGGTGTCTGCTCCTAGCGGGGGGGAGAAGAGGAAGGCTAATATATCTGAATAATAATGAGATCTCACAGGTTTTTCCACAATGGTCTGGAAATGACTCCCTGTTGATTCATCGTGGATGGTTGTTGCACAATATTCCCACAGAGCTCCTGGAGAAATAGCTGATGGAACAGGATGAGTTTATTTTTAAGCTTATAGCTTTTAACTCTAATACCTCAGAGGCAAATATTTAAAGAAGACACCCAAACCACAAAACAACAAGCTGACTGAGGTATAACAGAGGTGGAATATAACTGTGATACAGCTAAAATGATAATGTACAATATTGTTGTGCTTTTAAGAGAGCTGATGTTGAGATATACTGCTAGACACACACACACGTGCATAGGATTTAACCTGATACAAGGACAGACCATGGATCAAAGGATCTGCTGTTATGACTACCAGAAAACTGTAGTCATGTTTCTCATAGAAAACGTTGCCTAATTAGTAACAAGGTGTCCTTACAGCACGATTAACTACAATAATACAATAGTTTTACAATAGAGTAATATGTAAGATGGTCGAGGTTATCATGGAATGTGATTCAGACTGTTAACTAGAGACTAGTAGCTCACTAGTTCTACATACATGACCTAAGCTCGCAGTTTGCCTTTAAAGGCTGGTTTCATTCTTCAGTTAGACTAGAGTCACGGTAGCTTGATTATGATAAAATACTGTAATCAGTCAGTCACATGTTGCTGCTTTTGTTAGTTATTTATTTTTGTCCCTCTGAAGGATAAATCCTTTCGGGCCACATTAGTTGTGTTAGTGTGCAACACAGAAAAACACAGAAATCATTATAGCAGTAGTTTTAGGTTCTTATATTGTTAACATATTTACCTAAATATTTAGTATGTCTGGTGATTACTGATATGTATGCACTTATCAGTCTTTTTGCCTCCCAGTGGTGTAACACCTTTGTTTTCCGCACTACGTTGCGTGCACTAGGGAAGCTAATAGATGTAGCAGTGTGAGTGCAGACAGTCTTGTGATGGTGCACTCAGATGTCTGCATGAAATCAGACAATGACCTAATGTGTCACAACTCTATCACATGTTATTGTATTTAGCAATGTAGCCTCCAGACATATAGGTTTATAAATGTTGTTCATATCAGTGTAGTTTGATGTTGCCTTTGAAATACTGAGATCAGCGTATGTGCAAGTAGGGCCGTTCGATATAACGATGTATATCAGACGATGATATAAAAACATCTATCGTTTCATATTATACGCTATCATTTGTTTCATTGTGTTGCAAATAAAAAGTTTACAGCAATATTTTTTCATCAGGTCACTGCAGAATTTCTTAAAGCTCTCTCTCTGCAGTGGTAGACCCAAAACAGTGAAGCTGGAGGGAAACATTAATTTGATGTAATTCAGGATGTACCATTTTCATTTTCCTGTAAAGGAAACCCGTCAGTAGTATAAAGCAGACTGAGTGTGGTGCATGAAACACAAGCTGTTCTCTAATCCGGGCCCTTTCTCTTGCTTTGTACACATGCCTCATGGTTATTTGTTCCTGCTCTCTTACTATTTAGATTTTTTACTTGCTCAGTTGGTGTGGTTGGTGTTTCATTGTATGTGTACAATGACAAAAAAGGGCTTTTCTTTTCTATTCTATTCGTTTTTTCTTTAGAGATCTGTAAGGTTATGCAAATGTCACACTGGGAATTTCTGGGAAAACAGTTCCTGATAATTCAAGGGCATCATCACTGGGTTCTTTGTTGTTCAGTCAACATAGTTGAGTGATTGTTGTGAACAGCACTAGAAAAATAATCTGCCATTTTTAAAGCAAATATTTTAAAAATAGCCACAAAGTCTGACCAATAACACTTGGTACCATATGATTTCAGTCTGGTGTTCTTAGAGAAGAGCGTGTTACTCGAGGTGTTAATGTTCAGCAGGGGATTTCTAGAAAGCTGATAATCCCTTTGGGTGGCTTATTTAAGCTTAACCCCGACACAGACAAACACTGAGTGTTGTAACCTGAATCAGGTGTTTTTCCCAGTCTCTCCTCTAAAAATGTACACATGAGTAGGTTATCATTTTTGGCTTGAGCTTGTTTCTTTTGTTGTGTATCTCCTGGAGTAAAAAGTTATTCACACGAGCAGGTGGCACATACACGTTTATTGAGGACCCTTTTTCCCAACAAACAACACAAAAGTAGGCTCATAACAGACCAGAGTATGAACTTGTGTTGTGACTCTTTCATCTGTATGTGGTTTGACTCAACATGTCAACATTCCTTACAGCTCCTTAGTTTGACTCAACAGCGCACTTTTGTTCTTTGTTTCGTGTAAATAAAGACATAAACCGAGACAGAAAAGCTACCAATCCTCCATAAATCCTGAATACAAACAGAAGACTCTAACCTACGTCTATCAAGGACATTTGTGACTTTTCATGTTGATTTAAAATACAGCAGAGATGTTGGTGGAAGTGCGTCTTCTCTCAGGTCTACGGCCTTGTTTTGGACGTATGCCGCTGATGTTTTTTAGACTTCATTAGTTCAGTGCTTCCTGCGATATAAATGGTTCCTGTCAGAAGTCTCTGGATATGCTCATGTACTGGAAATAAAAAAAAAACTTGACTTTAGAGGGACTCACATCAGCTCTTCTACACAATATATCTTAAAGAGATGCAGTATGACACGTTATCAGTGTTTGCTTTTTTTCTTTTGTCTTTGCACACAGAGATAAAAGCGAGGCCTGGACAAAATGTCACCCTTCCCTGCCAGGGTCCCAGGGGCGTAAATATCACCCTGTTAGAGTGGAGCATACCTGAGATTAAGTTCGACGGATACGTCTTCTTCTACCGAAACCGGCGCTCCTACGAAAACTACCAACATGAGCTCTTTAAAGGCCGAGTGGAGCTGACAGAACCGTCTATGAAAAATGGAGACGTTTCTGTGATTCTGAAGAACGTCAGCGTCAACGATACGGGAATATACGAGTGTCGGATTATAACCGGTGAGCTCATCAGCGGTGTGAGAGTCCAAAATGAGTCCAGGAAGTCCATCCGGCTCACAGTCATAGACTCTGGTGAGTTTTACTACTTATTATCCTTCTGACATGTAGTGACACGTAGAGCCAAATTGAAGCCCTTCACTGCACGGCTAAGCACAAAAGAGCTTTTTGTCTCTGATCTGTGACGCTGGCTTTTTGGCCGGAAGCATTATTTGTCCATTCATGGCAAAGACAGAAGACCACGTTTGCTATTTTCCACCATTTGATACAAAAAGAAGAAAGGGGGAAAATCCCCAACCTACGTCACTGGAAAGGATTTAAAAATATTTTGGTCTTCTGCGCATGGGCTTCGATGTTTATGAAATCTTCTCTGCAGATTGCAGAGATCTTATTTTTCTGCTTCTGAGTGTGATCTCAGATATAACGATGCTTCCTGCAGTGGTGATATATCTGATCTGACATAGCTGTTTATTGACCCTGTTATATTTATATTCAGACATCTGTTAATGCTCATTGCCTGAGTGCATTTTACATGTTTTAAGTCCGCTGACTAACCTGAACCGTCTCGGCTTTCAGAGCTTTGAATGTGGTGGTTCAGTGAACCAACAAAAAGGCAGAGAGCTGATAGAAACAAAGATGGTGCAGCTGGTGGAGAAGACTCGGATTATGAGGCTGGTGTGCAGCCGTGACACGGATGACATGAAAAGAGTTTAAACTGAATTTTGGTTTACAAAGTGATGTAGTTATCCTAGTGCTTTAGCTCTAGAGTACCTATAGCAGAATAACTTATTATACAGAAAAATATCCATGATACGACTGGATCATAGTTGTTGCAGCATTGATGTGTGTGTCAGTTTAATGTATAAGATGGAGATTTTATTGGGTTGTACTGCTGGGTGGTTTTATCTATATTAATGCAGCATCACATATCAGTAGAATTATAACTAAAAATATAACATAATGCACTAAAGTTTCATATTTGAGGGGGTGCAGGGTCACCCTGCACTCTCCTCTTTGGGTGCACCCCTGCTTTTCTTTTTCTTTTTTTTCTTATTTTGAAAGATGCTTTATTTTATGTACACAGTGATGCTGCTCAGCGTTTATTAACCAGATACCTGCAAATACGTTTATTACTTACTTTCCTGATATTTATGTAACTGCCAAAAGTTATGATTAACTGACTGTTAGCAGTATTTCAAAGTGTAAAAGAAGAAATACTGTGAGCATACCTGAGGACTCACGCCTGTTTTGTTTTTTCTCTTTCTCCTTTTTCATAGATGGCAACAACATGAAGAGAGGAGACAACATTGTTGTTGTTGTTGTTGTCGTTGCAGTTGTTATTGTATTTTTTCTTGGTATTGTGTTTGCTGTATTTATCCACAAAAAAAAGAAATCATCAAAACGCAGTGACTCTTATAAACGCCCACCTGAAACGTCACAGAGCTGATCTGAGGTGACGGTGTGTGAATCATTGTTATTTTCTGACCCTGTTAGCAAGCAGACAGCATAAACAAAGGTTGTGTTGATAGCGCTCACCTCACAGCGACGAGGGTTTGATGCACCACTCCTCTGACCTCGAGTCACATCCGGGTGTCGTCTTTTCCCAACAATCATTAAACGTGACATTAGATCCGTGCTGTGGCTGCAACAAGCTTTATAATGACTGTTTTCTATTTCTTTTTGTTTAAGCTGTAACTTTATTCTGTGCAGTTTTCTGCAGAGCCTGATGTTACTGTGAGAACAGGTGAGCGTAGTGGAGCTTGAAGCCAGTAGCATGGTTAGCATGGTCTCACAGCTAGTGAAGCACTTTATTAACTTCTTTAAGCTTTTACTTTACACTTTTAAACACTTTATTTGACTTATTGCTGTTTTTGGCAACTGCAGCCAATTAGCGACCTTCCATCTTTCTGCCCATCGCCTCCATTAGATCAAAATAATTGACCAAACACAAGTCAGGTAATGTAATCTAATATGTGATTATAGCATAAATTTAAATAATATTTATTTTAAAGACATACAAATCATTATCATAATGGTTTTATTACATTATTGTATGAGTTGTGGAAAGTTCTGAGTTGGATCTATAAATATCAGAAACCTTCTCAGGGTTTTGACTTCAGCTGATCTCATATTCAGCTCTCCACCACAGGCACTGCTGTTTTTAGACTTCCTGACATGTCCCCTTACATTTGTTCCTCTGCACAAATGATAAGGTTATGTTTCCATTGATTTTCATTTACAGGAGTTCACACAAACGTAGGGAGGATTTTAAATCTAAAGACTTTTTAACCCACAGTCTGAGTCAGTTGGTGCTTTCAGCCCCTGACCGTTCAGCTCTGTATCCTGTCCTGATGCCTCAGGATCTCATCCTTTCATCTTATCTGCGTCCTCGCCTGTTGTGCTGCCTTCAGGCGTCAAAACTCATCAGAAAACTGCTTAGTCGTGAAGTTCAGGTTAGTTTCAAATCCAATTTGTTTGCACATTTGAGGTCTGCAGTGACACCGCAGAGCGCGCCGTATCAGAGGTCAGAGACGGACTTCCTCTGAGATCTGAAAGCAGTAGCAGCTCTGAAAACAGTCCAAAGGTTTCTGGTTTTTATCCATCTCCTCTCAGAACTTTTCAAAATGTATGTCTTTATTTATCTAATTTACTCAATATGCTAATATTTCATATTTTGTTGTTAGTCATCATTGATCTCCTATTTTATGCTTTAGTTTCATACTACAGATGTTGTGGATTCTTATTAATGTCTAATCTGACAGAGTGAGGAGCCAAGTTCATTGTAAATACCCACTGTGAAAAAAGAATAAAATGGATATTTGAAGCTCACAGAGACAATTCAAGGAGTAAAAGAAAAGTGGAAGAAGATGTTCAAAATTTAAACCTGAAAAACAAAGTGAGCAGTCTAAGCAGTCAAATCAGGAGTTTGCAGGAGGAAGGAGGTATGAAACTCGTGGAGAGAAATGAAGCCTCCCTCCATGTTTAGCTCTTGTTTGTATACTTGGTGTCCAGCAAGTGGATCTGTTGGTTCAAATCAGACAATGATACATATAGAAAATGTGTTTGTATGTATGTGTGTGTACATGCTCGTTTCTCAGTACCATTTTTATATTAAATCTTTGTTTTTTTTGTGATGTATTTGTATTATTTTTATATTTTCTTTTGTCTTCTGTTCATTTACCGTAGCTATGTAAGTTTTGTGCAGTTTGCTCGACTCTGTTGATCTGAACTCATCATAGAAATAAAATGAGAGCCTCACACATCACAAATAACAGTGAAGGGTTTGTTTGATTTTTTTTTTCCTCTAGGGGCTTTTTTTTCTTTGGAAAAGCAAAAATGAGGGAACTATGTGATTAACTTCAGCCTGTTTACATTTCGGCACTTCCTCCTTCATCTAAGGCTAAGTAATTATAATTCTGCTTGTTTTTTCCTAAATGCTTGTCTGTAGAAATGAACTTTTTTTTAGTTGAGTCCGACATTGAAATACATTAAGATCTCTGTTTGCCAAACAAAAGAGTTAAATCAACGCAGTCAAGAAGCGGGAAAGAGAAAATATTGGAAGTATTTCCTTTAACAGGGACTAAAGTGTTGCTAAATTTCCCCTGGTACTGTTTTTGACCTGTTTTTGGCAGGAATGGCTGTGGCTCATTTCACATGCACTCGGGTTATTTCCTCTCCTGCTCAGACGACACAGTATAACCATTAACCCGCCTGCTTCAAGCTGACTCGTCTGTTTGGCCACACGCCTAGTTAGCCGACATTGACCTTAAAGCTAGTTTAACTTTCAGGGCAAGCAAAGCTTTTTGAAACCTTGTGTTGGGAAAAGTCAGCAAATTTTTAAAACATGCGGTGTCAGATTTGACTGCTCATGCAGTTTTAGTTCAAAAAATAACTACAAAACCGGATCCACTAAGGTCTGTTTTAATCTTTTCTTTTTAACAGGAACTGCTTTACTTTTTCTTTTCTTTCTCTGTCATCATAAATTCAGACTGGGAGTGGGAAATCTGCAGCGCCTGTTATTCATGAGTGCACTTTGCTTTCAAAATAAAAGGCAGCTGACCGTCAGACACTTTGGTTTAATCAGTCAGAAGCCACGAGTACAGCTCATGAACACTATGTCTTGAATGTCAATAAAGATAAGCGTCTACTGAAAGCAGCATTTATGTCATACTGGAAGTCAGAGCTCAGCATGTTTCCTCATATTTTTACCAAGATTACGTGTTTTCTGAACTCGCAGAGAGAATGGAGACTGCGTTCATCTGCTGATACAAACAGCTGACTTGCTCCATAGTGGCGACGTGTATCACAGCGACCTGTAGATGGACATTTATGATACCGTGGGGTCTGATGTAACTGGTGGATTAACTTTCACTTCTAGGAAAATGAAACGGATCAGAAGATGACCTCTCTGTGCACAGCCTGTAAATAAATGACTCGGCACAACACAAACACAACTGGTCAAAGTGTTCATTTCACTCGTGTTTTTTTTGCTGTTTCATCTTTGTCTGAAACAGCCATGTAAAAAAAAAACAACAACAAAACAATCCCCCACAATCAGATCATCAGATTGTTGCTGTACTGTAGTTCCTCTTTCTTTTCTGCTGGTCACCGCGCGTGTGTGTGTGTGTGTGCGCGCGCAGGCAGGATAACAGGTGTGTGTCAGCAGTACTCCTGTAAGCTGGCTGATCTCTGTCCTGTGTTTTTTCTGCATCTTCATCTCTACAGAAGAACATCTGGAAGCCGCTGAACATCTGTTTCTTCCCCCTGAGCTTTAAAATATGAACAAAACAGAAACAGCATTGGAGTGAGGAGCGATGGCGTTTGAGTGGATTTAATCATTGTCAGGTGTTAACGAAATGAAGAGATGTGCTGCCACCTGTTGGCTGCAATTTGTCACTGAAGCTGTGATGAAATGTGTAGATTAGATTGTATTCTGTTATTCTCATGAATGAATTCACTTTAAAACATTCTATAAAAATAGTTTGTGCATGACAGAAATAAACCATACTAACACCTTCTCTTTAAGGCTTTATTATGTACACTGTTACACTTGACCTCATAAAATTCAGCAGACAGATGTTGCAGCTGTGCCAGACATCATATTTCATTGTGGTGTGTGTTTGGCACCACAGGGCCACTGTACATTGATCTAAAATGAAGTTTCTTGTTTGAAAACATCCTCAGTGAACCCATTCTGCACCTTTGAAGGCGAGTTAAATGTTGGTTTACATGTTGTTCTATTAGAGGAGCAGACTGAGCTTTAAGAGCCAAACAGCCTTTATCTTTGAGTCTAAGTTTTGGTTAAAGAAAGTTTATAGTTAGTTTATCAAATTCAGCACATAACTGATTTATAATTTATATTGTTATATTATTCATTTATAAGCCTTTCTTGGCTGAGTTCAAGTAAATGGATCAGACGGTCTCCTGAATGCGCTAATAAGGAATAATGTGTCTGGTAAACACTGAAAACGTGTCCACAGACCTAAACAGCACACAAAGGTTAAATCTTTCAGACAGGACTGTTTATTTTGGGGGGGGTTTGTTTTGTTTTTTATTCTTCTTGTTTTTGCTCATTAGTTGGAAACAATTTAACAGGCTACCAACATCCTCTAAACTCTGGTTCATGTGTTGTTTCAGAACTACTTCTGATAGGCTTCTTTACAATAGTAGGCACCGTATTTATGCTAAGTACTGCTAGCAGTCCAACAATCAACCAACAATAAGGGTTAACTATGATGCTTCATAACTAGAGGCTGTCATTCTAGCCTTAAATGTGAGGGAGAAACACTCGAACAATAACGTAACTTTCACGAGCGTCACGTTAACGCTTTTGTTTATGTTGATCTCTAACATGAATGTAACAATGTAGCTATGTTGTGGTTTATTATCTGAAAACTTGTGTGATAATTTCTGTGTAATCGGGGCTGAAAAATGCAAAGCCACTTGTTTCTGTTTCCATGTTATTTTCCTATTAAGGAAGAAGCTGGTGTATCCAGATCTGCTGGCTGTGATGTAACTGCATGGTGATGCTAACGCTGATTAT
>VUQR01031890.1:0-34358 GCA_015108515.1 Hemichromis elongatus | reverse complement strand
ATGATCCACCAGGACAAACTCAGCAGTGTGTGAGGAAGAGGAGGAGGAAGAGCCAGCAGCAGCTGACCGATGGAGAGGATAGGCAGACTGCTCCCTGTTTGTGAAGGACTGATAGAAACGTTGTTGTTGTAAAGCTGTAATTGTTTCTATGCTTTATATATTGTGAGCTAAGTTGATCTATAGTGTTCATCATATTCTATAAGGATGTTCTGTGTTTGTAGACTTTCTGCCCAGTTTGACCCACTTAGTCAGCCTGTTTAAGGCTCTGATGTGTATTTAAGATGTAGCCTGATTTTCTCACCCAGTAAAGGAATATTTAATAAATCAGCATCAGCCTACTCTTCATTCTGTTGCAGTTAATCACAGCTTCAGAAAAATGTAGTAATGTTATGCTGGTTATAGAAATGAAGCGCAGCAATCATGTTTTTGCATTTTTCTTTATTTCTGTCAAACAATGCTGGTATTTGTAACAGCTGGCATCGTGGTTGCTAGGCAACCTGAGCAGCACGACGAAGGCTTTACCGTCCTGTTTAAGAGCCCCGCACTTCTGGTCTTTGAAGGACGCTGCAAAGGCTGAAAGTCTCCTCCGTGTGAGCACAGCAGAGCCTGGCTGACAGTGAGGTTACGGCCCATCAGTGTCATGTTTACTGCACAGTTGGTGGAGCAGATCCGGCCTGGAGCGTGCAGCTGTCTGGGGCCGTTCGTGACTCTGCAGCTGCTCGCACAGAAAGATGGATAAATAGAGTGTTTGATTGAAACGCAGGTTTACCAACGTGATAGTAGCACAAACAGAGCGTACAGGTTATATTCTTGCTGCCGTGCAGTCTTGTTCTTCTTCTGCTCTCATTAAAGGGTCCTCCATCTCCTACTATCCCAGCATCCTCCTCGGTCTCTCCAGCCCTCTGCATGTCTTCCTCCTACATCCATGAACCACCTCTGAGCTCTTCCTCTTCTTTTCCTGCTTACAGCTCCATCATCATCCTCCACCCTCCCTCCTCTGCACATGCTCATGTCAGCCTCTCCGAGCTAAACCTCTGATGGACTCCTTTCTGACCCTCCAGCAGAAACTGAAGAATGAAGCCAATGCTGCAGTGCCCCAAAGCTTGCCTGTAGGGGGCGACTCCTCCCTGTGACCTCAGTAAACACTTTTCTGATGAGTGTATTGTCTTAGCTTCAAGTCTCATTGAAAAAAAACCTGACTGAAGACTGAAGACCATCCTTCATTCGTCAGGCTTCAGAGCAGGACTGTGACGAGGGCGACCTCCATCTTTGTTGTGGTCTTCGCTTCAAACCAGAAGCAGTAAAAATCAGGCTCATGATGTCAGTGTGTGGAAAAGCCACCCTGCAGGCAGGTGAAGCAGTCTGTGCAGATAACGGCCCTTTATGTAATTGTTGGACTAATTCATGCTTTTATTTAGAAAAGACTACTGGGACGGTATTTCCTGGTGCCAGTTATACCTGAGGTTTGGTCAGCTGTGATGGAGAGAAGCACAGCGCCGTCATAAACACTCACAGGATCCCTGACACGGCTCAGCAAAACAAAAAACAAATTCTCTGCTGCTGTTTTACTGCATACCAGCTTAATGCAGAGTTCATGGTATCGATCAGCGTGATAAAACTGCTCTGTGCTGTGCTGCCAACGGCTGACCTTTGACCTCATGTAGGAATTCTGGGAATCAGCTTTGGCACTCCATACCAGAGAAAACATAACGCGGCTGCAGGTTTGAATCCCAGGAAAAAGAAGAGCTAACAGGCGAAAACATAACAGAGCACCCGAGGCACAGAGGGGAAGGAGAAAACACAGGAGAAACCTACCAAAATAAAACAGGAAGTGAAGAAAAAACAAAACAATACTGAAACAAGCAGACATGAAACATTAAAAACATGTTGATGAACACGTTCAGAGGATTTGGGTTTTATCCGGGTCAGCCTGGATTTCTGTACTATGAAGCCATATTGCCATGGTAACTGAAGCGAAATCACGCCCTACTGACCAATCAGATCTCTGGACAATAGCATCAGACTTCCTGGAGGATCCCTCAGCGCGGTGATCTGAGGTTTCAGAGCATCTGAAGGGTTTCAGGAAGAAATGCAGACTCTGATGCCAGAAACCTTGTTTTTGGTGACCTTTGATCAAACCGTCACTGTCTCACACACATCGTTTATACATGTTTTCAGAGATCATACCACCTCCCACCCTCCCATCACAGATCACACAGGGATCCACCAGCCGGGCTCCACCTGAGCTGCACTCATGAGTCCATATCCACACAAACCCACAGACAGCAGGGAGCTGAAATTAGTGCTTAATTCCTTTTCATAAATCAATCTGGATTTTTGTCACAAGTAACTGTGACGGTGAGGCAGGGGCTGTTTGATGAGCTGACATGGTGTGACCAGCTATACTCTGCTGTGTGTGTGTGTGTGTGGGATGTCTTATCTTTTTAATCCATACGTACTTTAAACCGTCCCTCATTCACCTCAGTCACCCCTTCAGACCCGCCGAGGGTATCGTGAGTCCAGCGTTGTGCAACGTACAGCTTCCAGAGGGCTCAGCTCACACTCATAGATCACAGCAGCATGATGGCACAAGCAGGAGGTCTGACAACAACAACAACAACAACAACAACAATAACAACAATAAGAAGAACAATCGTCCACTGCTGAAACAGCAAAAGTTGCAGTTCCTCTGATGTCCAGCAGAGGCAACAGTGAGTCAGTCCCCATAGACTCCCGGGGGTAGTCCTGATCACAGACCAGATTTTAATTCTGAAGAGTTGAACTTTGACCCCTGAGGCTCTGAGCGGGACAGATGGAGGGTCTTCATAAACGCTGAGCAGAGGCGCTGCTGTGTTAGTGTGGACGGAGGCCTGCAGCCCATCATGGGTTACAGGAAGCTGTGTCTGCTGCTGCTGCTCAGCTGCTGCGCGCGGGCTCGTAAGTACGGTCCTCGTGCACGCGCAGGAGGACCCCCTGTTGATCTCCGTCAAGCTGTTTTTCTACATGGATGATTATGTTGTGCTCTCACTGATCTCTGTGATGTGTTTGCTGTGCTTTTTTTCCTTTCGTACTTTAAACCCGGTGCTTCCCGCGCTGTAGTCGGTCTCACGTCCACCTGTTGGTTCGAATCCAGCCGGAGACACGGGTCCCCTTTGGGGCGGGTCAGCTTTTCGTGTCAGTCTTTTGTAAATGTGTGAATATCAGCCATCAGATGAGAAACAGGAAACACTCGTCTCACTGATGTGTGCCAGCCCTCCAAACTCTACAAAAATCGCTTTTTCAACACAAATGTTTTTATTCGAGTGTAATATTTGTTATTTGTAGTGGAAAGCTTCAGTCGTCAGGTGTGATCTGAAATATTTGGTTATTTTTTTAAGGTTTTGTTATAATCACATCCTTCTGGCCTGTAGAAGCTGCTCTCATTACTCGAATGTTAAAATAATGTTAGGTATGCTGATGGTGTGTTTTCTCCCAGAGGACGGGCAGGGCGCTGACCAACAGACTGCAGCGTGTCAGTGTAAGTGCTCCTCACATTCTCCAACATGCAAACTCGTTTTTATTCATTTTGATTAAGTTTGAGCTGAAAAATATGTGCTATTTAAAGAACTCTGGACTTTGTTATGCACTGTGTGCACAACGGGCTGCAAACACACACATCGACCCGCTAACAGATCAATGGCGCACTGATAAACACGCGGCCTGTTTTCTGGAGATAGCGGCTCGTGGACTCCTGTCCTGTTTGTGAATGAGAGCTCCTGCTCACTCTTAGAACAGCACTCACCTGTGACGGGGTCAAAGGTCAGCTGCTCTGTCCTGGAAATCCAATCCTGAGACGAAGCAAGAGGTCAAGAACCATCGAAGCCTTTTCACATAAAGTCACCATGTGACCCTCTCCCCCCCTTCGCAGCAGCATCCAGATTCAAGGCCTTCAGGAAGTACGTGTATCGGTACAGCACAGAGAGCCGGAACAGTGTGACCGGCGCCGCCGACCTGAGAGACGGCCATGCGCTCACCTGTCAGGTAAACAACTGTCTCTGTGTCCCGTTATTCACCTGATGACACGATGTTCCTCTCTGACCGTGGGTCTGCTATCGCTGCTTGTCAGGTGGAGGTGGAGGTCCCCCACCTGTGCAAGTTCATCATGCACACCAGGGGCTGCACCCTCAGGCCGGCCTCCAGCTCGGACGCCTTCCGGGCCGCCATGGAAAGGTGACTGCAAAAACAGAGTAGCAGCCACACTGCCATCAGCAGTCACACAGCTGCTGCCATGTTGGTTTTTGGAGCAGTGAGGCTGGTTTATGACTGTATCAGCTGTTAGCGTTTATTCCTGCTTTAAATTTAAGCTTGAATACAATTTAAACTGCTGGACGTTAGAGGAACTGCGGCCTCTGACACTCGTGCACTCGCTCCCCACAGATAACATTAGATGTGTTGTGTGAACTCAAAATAAAAGCCGAGGTTTTAAAGATCAAGCCTTCATGCAGAGAAGTAATTTCCCCACGGGGATCAATAAAGTATAAAGTATACATTATTATTATTATTATTATTATTATTATTATTATTATTATTATTATTATTATAATAATAATAATGTGTACGTGAACACAAACCAGGAAAGTTGTCTTAGCGATCCACAGCAGCGGTGTGTTCAGGAGCAGCCCCTCACCGGCTGAACGCGCCCCCCCTCAGATCAGGTTTCACTGTCTTTGCTTCACCCAGGAACCCTCTGAAGTTCACACTCCAGGGTGTCTCCAACATTCAGCTTTACCCCGAGGCCGACGAAGCGATCGGCATCCTCAACATCAAGAGAGGGATCGTTTCTGCTCTCATGGTGCCGGACACGGAGGAGCAGCAGGGCAGCCGCATGGTGAGCATCCTCTGAAACACCGAACACGCTCTAAACCATAATCACTATTTTTTTTCTCAGGATTTTTTTTTCTGTCAGTAAATAAATTCAAACACAGCAGGGTAACGTCTCGTCACTGCATCCAGACGTGATGAAAACAACCTCCTGACGTTCAACCTGAGCCTCAGCATCGGGAAGAAAAGTGATTGAACTGACTGTGAACGTGGCGTGGTTGTTGGTCTGAGTGTTGCTGCCCTTTTCCACCAACCATCTCTGAGCTTACAGAGAGGATATCGGTGAGCAGCAGGAAGGAAATCCTTGTTGATGTCAGAGGGGAATGGGCAGGAAGCTGACGGGAAGCAATCAGGAACTGACCATCACTATGCCCTGAAGCAGATGTGCTCCAGGAGCAGACGACCACACCAGTGTCAGTAAGAACAGGAAACAAAGGCTACGACTGACACAGACTCATAAAACTGGACAACAGCAGGCGGGAAACCGTTTCCTGATTTCTGCTGCGAACGCATGAAAGCCAGATCCTTCCTGTCTGTATGGGTGTTCAGGCTGCTGGCGTGATGGCGTGGGCCGCCGTTGGGCCCCTGACCACGCTGACCGTGCCCATCAATGGGTGACCACAGGACCTGTCTACTATCATCTTGTCTGCTGTTTTCTCCTTTTTCAGAGCACCGTGCACGGTCAGTGTGTCACTCTGGTGAACTCGAGCAGTGATGCTGCCACAGGTGTGACGCTGGTCAGAGATCTGTCCCAATGTGAGAACTTCTACAGCAGAGAGCTGAGCCACAGCCCGCTGGCCCTGCTGCAAAGACTGGTGGGAACTCAGAGCAGCTTGTTCTTTTCTTTACCCTCACTTTGATTTCCTGATTACTGCAGACACAATTGCATGAAGCACTCAGACAGCTTCAAACACTTTAATGATGTAACATCACCTGTAATTATTCTACTTCCTGTTGTCCCGTCTGTCTGTGAGCTCACTGAGGGCGATCACAGACACTTCGCAGAGTGAATGGGTCAAATGCATTTCCCCACGGGGATCAATAAAGTATACATTATTATTATTATTATTATTATTATTATTATTATTATTATTAATAATAATAATAATAATAATAATAATAATACTAATACAGCCTCTATGTCTCACAATAGTCACGAAAAGGAGTTTAAATGATGCAAACATGTTTTCTAAAGTCAGTCTAAAACCGTTTAGTGAACATTTTCACGCGTGAACTCTGAGTTTGTGTTTCCAGCACAGCCCGATGTCCAAGCTGATTACGAGCACTCAAAGCTGCAGCTACCGGTTTGATCAGAGGGAAAGGCACGTCACCACAGCCTCGTGCACAGAAACCCACAGCTACCTGCCGCTCTCACACGCGTGAGTCACCATCTGACTGCACGTTTGTGTGTGCGCAGGGCGTCGTTACGCCTCACCTTTAATCTGCTCTGCAGGGACAGCACGGTGTCGTCGGAGCTGACGCAGGAGCTGCGCTTCCAAAGCAGCACGAGGACCAGCAACAGAGACTTCAGTGAGTGAGCTTATTATTCTTACCTGTCATTTCTTTGATTCACACTCAAACCTTCTGTCTGCAGTCCAGACGAGGGTTCAGAATGCTTTATTAGTCCCTGATGTGGTTACAGTCGCTCCAAGACAAGAAGAACAGTAACAGCCTGAACTAACAGATCAACAGACTACAAAGTTTACACAATAAAAGAAAAAGCTGTAATACACACAAATAGCTCAATTATAAATATCGAGCATATTACAGAAGTGACATTTGTGTGATTGACATTTTATTCAAACCTGTGAAACTTTGTTATGTTTCTCTGTAGAGCATTCAGTTCAATTTAATTTAATTTATACAGCGCCAAATCACAACAACAGTTGCCTCAAGGTGCTCTATATTGTAAGGTAGACCCTACAATACCACATACAGAGAAACAGTCATATGACCTCCCTATGAGCAAGCACTTTGGCAACAGCGGGAAGGAAAAACTCCCTTTGAACAGGAAGAAACCTCCGGCAGACCCAGGCTCAGGGAGGGGCGGGGCCATTGGTCGCAGCAGATGGAGTACACTGCAAAAGAGTGTAACTGCTGCACAGTGTGGAAACCATTCCTGCCTGTGTTGTTCAGTGGTGCATTATGGGTAATCTCAGTCTCTCACTGAGCGTGCTCCTGTAACTGACCAGTGCGTCATGGAGTGAGTGGAAGGTTTTGTCCTGCATCGTCCTTATCTTGGACAACATCCGCCTCTGCATCTCCATCCTCACAACATTACTGGCCTTACAGATCAGTTTATTTAGTGTTGGCATCTGTGACCCTCAACCTGCTCCCCCAGCATGCAACAGCATAGAGGACAGCGCTGGCCACAACAGACTCATAGAAAATCCCAACAGATGTTGAAGGACCTCATAGACGACTCTGGCCCCTCCTGTAGAGGGCAGTAATAACCACAGACTTAAAAATGAAACAAATGAGTCAGAAAGCTCTGACTTCTGGAGGCAAAGCCAGCTGCTCACATCTGTATTTTATGATTTCCTTCACATTATTTCTGAAGTCGTAGAATGTTGAGCATGTTGACGGCCTGATAGATAATTTCCTGCTTCATAACACCTGTTTAAATTGTGTTAAGGCTAAAGTCTGCATTAATAGGGGCGTGGCCTCTTTGACTGACAGGTGGATGGTGGCATAGGTGGTTTTAGCTTTCTGCTAGCTCCACCTGAACTGGACCTCTAGACTGTGTTTGTGCTGTTGGAGCCTTTTTTGAGGACTTTTAATGACATTATGTGACCAATAATATGGCTGCTGTGAGGTCACTGTACTAACAGATCACCCAAGAAGGCTGAGATGGATTTTTAGTAAAGTTTGAGGATTTTATTTGGACAACAAAATATTGTTAATTCTGAAGGCTTGAAACATGGGCGAGGTCATGTGGCCACACGTGCACCAGGCAGCTGTCCATTTTTAAATAAGACTCGGGTCTTACTGGGAAATGAATAAGTGACATCGTGTGTGTCTGTGTGCAGGTGTGGAGCGCGACCAGGTGAGGCCCCTTCACTTTGAAGATCCTGAAGATAAATCTCCAGTGCAGACGGGAGATGATGTTCTGAGCACCTTACGGGAGCTGGTGACGTTAGCAGGCACAGACCAGGGTCAAAAGAGGGCGGGGCTTTTTTATAAGCTGGTGTCCGGCCTGCGCGCCCTGAGGAACGAGACCCTGAGCCGGGCGATCCCTGAGATGCGAGCGGCATCAGGCTGGCTCACCTGGCAGGCCCTGTTCCAGTGCGGGACCTCAGAGTGCACCAGCGCAATCCTGCAGATTATTCGGACCATCGATGGCGTTTCCCTGGAGACAGACGCTCTGGTCTACGCCCTGAGTCTGCAGGCTGACCCTGATGCTGCACGTGTGCGAGACATGCTCAGCATGGCTCAGTATAAACAGAGCAAGCCCATCATGTATGCTCTGGCCCACACAGTGAAGAAGTAAGTAAGGTGGCTAATGATGCAGTGCATCAGGCAACCACTAGAGGGAGACCCATGGTCCCCGTGTCTCGGTGTTACATATGAGGTGTGACTGACATGGCGTTGCCATCACCCCTCCGGGCGGACAGCATGGTTTTGTTTAACACACACACCATCATCTTAGTCATAACCTGCAGCATCATGCATCATCTGACCTGAGCAGCTGACCACACTCTGTTTTTATCCGCAGGTTCCATAAAAGCACGGCAACGCTGGAGGTCACAGATGTGCTCACAGAAGTGTCAAAGTTCATGGAGGTGCTCTTAAACGACTGCTCAATACCAGACTACGACTCTGACCTTCATCCTGACCCCACAGAGATGTCCTTCCTCGTGCTGAGGGTACGTGAAGCGTGTTGTGTAGTTTTAGATCCATGGACACGTTCTTCTGGTGAAAGCTGTCTCAGGACTTCAGTCCTCCACATTAATGTTGCTTTCTAATCTACAGGTCATTGGGGTCATGGGTCAGGCCATGCAAGCTGTCAGCTCCAGCCTGATCTCGTCTATTTTACGATGTGCAAAGAAAGCAGACGTCCCACTATCACATCAAAAGGCAGCCATACAGGCCTTTAGACTGATGGAAGTCAGTGATGAGGTAACGTCTCTGTCTTCTGACAGTTAATGAGGTTAATGAGTCACATGACTGGGTGAACATGTTGTGTGGACAGACAGATTAATAATAAAGTCAGAACAATCAGTGACTTCATCGTCTACGCCATGATCTGAAGAACAGACTCAGAGAAATTTGAAGGAAGCAGCTGCAGAGCTAGAAGATGTCGGTGGACCTCCAAAGGTTGATTCTGTTCATCTGGACGTGGCGCTTCCAGTGGAAGAAACGTTTTGTCACTCATCCAGGTGACTTCTTCAGTCTCAGCTGACTTATAAACAGCACATTTGCATAATAACTGAAACCAGCCCACTGAAAGGACAGTGGGTTGGGAGGTCAGTTTCTTCATGATTATGCAAATTCTTATGACCATTGATCAACAACCACTGGTCAATAACCATGAGTACCATTCACAGAGAGTTGGGGAGTGGCTGCAATCACAACATTGGTGCAAATGTCCTGTTTATAAGGTTGGAAACCTGCAGTCAGCTGAGACTGAAGAAGTCACCTGGATGAGTGACGAAACGTTTCTCCCACTGGAAACGCCACGACCAGATGAACAGAATCAACCTTTGGAGATTTACTTACCTGGATGATTGAAAATGCATCAAGACATGTTGGTGGATGTTGGAATCTATTTGTGGATGTTGGTGGAGTTCAGACCCTCTGAGCTGACTTTGAGCTGAAAATCACTGGATGGACTCGGCAAATGACTCAGCCTCAGGTCAGATGGACGTCTGAGAACCATCATCATGAACGTAGCTCATCACTGCATCCACACAGGAAGCTCAGACTGAACCAGAAACACCTCCACCTCTCCTGAGCTTGTTTAAGGTTTGGGAGCGACCGTGGTTCAGGGGGTTGGGGGTGCTTATCTTGTAACCGGAAGGTTGCCGGTTCGATCCCCCAGCTCTCTGTCCTGGTTATTGTGCCTTTGGGCAAGACACTTTACCCTACTGGTGTTGGCCAGAGGGGCCAATGGCGCTTCTGTCAGTCTGCCCCAGGGCAGCTGTGGCTACAACTGTAGCCTCCACCAGTGTGTGAATGAATAGTGGAATTGTAAGCAATCCATTATTATTATAAGCTGGACTGAGAGCGAGCAGAAGCTGTGCTGTGGTGATTCCTCTGTGTGGAAGAGGAGAGGAACCATACAGCTTATCAGCTCACAGGTCAAAGCAGCATCTCTGCTAGTATGGCAGGGGCATTAGTGCACATGCAGGGATCAAACTCACTTAGCTCCATAACTGACCTGAGTACACTTATGACCGCTGAAACATCTGGAGCCAAGAACACTCTTTCATTTCATGGCAGTCCAGCTCCTCCGTTCAGACACCTGCACAGCAGGTACCCACAGACATACTCCTGAACTTTTCAAACGTGAGGCTGGAATCAGATTCAAAATGAGCAGATGATACTGACTCTGAAAATGTTCAGTATAAACGTGATCGTATTCATGTGTCACGCCCTGTTTTGTTGGCCACAGGTCAGAGATGTGTTCGTGGAGGTGTACCGGGATGATCAGAGCCCCGTAGAAAAGCGTTTAGCAGCTTTCCTGATTCTGATGAAGAGCCCGGACCGAGTGACCACCAGAGACATCGTCAGCAGTTTGGAGAACATGAGGGACGAGCAGCTCAGGAGCTTCGTGATCTCTTACCTGAACAACATCCGGAACTTGGACGAGCCACAAATACAGCAGTGAGTAATCATCCATGAAGCCAGTGCTGAACAACCAGGAATGTCCTGCAGGGGGCGACTCCTCTGAAATCTGATTGTATAGAAGTCTGTGAGAAAATGAGGTGGGTGGTCATCCCTGAGCTCAGTGAACTCTTTCAGTGGGCTCGTCTCTAGTTTCAGGTCTGACTGAAGAAAACATGAAGTTCATTTTGGAAATGATTTAGGGCGGGGCTACTTTGTTACTAGCACCTGAGCATCCGCTGTCTTGGTTTTCTGTCAGGTTCATTGTTTGCTTGTCACGCCTGTTTTGATGGAAACATCCAAAATGTTCAGTTGAGGTTTTTAAACATCGTGACTTCAAAGTGTGTTTGACTCTGAGGGCAAAGATAGGATGTGGCGTAGATGATGATGGTCTGAGCGTTACAGGGCAACGATGGAAACCCTGTAGCCTACATCCTCCTGTAATAAAGAATTTCAGAATTGAACAGCATTACCTGCACATTAAACTCATCCTCCTATTTTATTTGTATTTCCAGCACATTAGAATAGAATATAATTCCACTTTATTGTCATTGCACGTGTCACAAATACAGGCAACGAAATACATTTCAGTACATTTCACTACAAAATTAGTACAAAAAATTCACACATTTATGTGATTATATGATGACATTATATGGATTAAATATGAAACTACAGATAGACAAAGTCAGATACTCACTGAGAAGCCAATCAAAAAGTTTTCTGACTAACAGTACTGCAGCAGACTTTATAATAAGAAATAAACTGATGCTGAGGCTGACATGTTTAATGAGCAAAGATGGCATTGGTCCAAATATCCGAGTGAAAAGTGAAGAAAGGACAGAAACCGTCCATCCATGCTTCCCTGCTCTTTACCCCGTTAAGGCCCTCGATAGGTTTTCACAGCTGAAGGACTTGATTAAGTTAAAGCAGAGAAAGAAGCTTTGGTTTAAAATACGGTCATATCACCACAGATTGTACATACACTTCTCCACCTGGCCACTAGATGTCTCATGTATAGTCTGCACATGTGATTTCTCTGGACTGATAGAAGCCACAGAAACATGAGGAGGGCACCTGCTAGGGGTCTGTACAGGACTGATAATGACTGAAAAAAACAAACGCGCTGCTGATTCTGTACGATATTATTAAACACTTTTAAATATCAAATGTGGTCCTCTCTAAAGATTCAGGGAGTACATTAAGTTGGCCCTGAATGGCCAGCTGTCACCCACTGGGGGCGTCTTTGATGGCATGTCCCACAACTACAAGCTGGATTCCTCCTTGGGATCAATCCAGAGCAACATCGTCTTTGACGGAAGCAACACCTTACCCAAGGAGATGATGCTGGAGACCACACTGAAGGTGTTTGACTACAGCTACGACATCTTTGAGGTATTATTTCTGTGACTTATTTTAATCTGCTGTACAAAAATCCGTTTTCTGTCGAGGCCCAAACATTTAAAATTTCCCTTTTAAGGTTGGCGTTGAAGGAACGGGGTTTGAACCAACCATCGATGCTCTTTTTGGGGAGAGAGGTTTCTTCCCTGAATCCATCTCCAGACTCATGTACTTGGCTCAGGACAAAGCCCCAATACTCAAAGCCGTTTTGGACAGAATAGCGCCTCAACGAGACAGAACGAAGAGACAGGTGAAAGGTTCTCCACATACATGGAGCTACCACATGAATAAATGCTTTGTCACTTACTGAAACATAGACGGGTCCTGTCCTCTCAGATTCCAGAAGACTTTCTGAAAGACATCGCAGACAGTATCCAGAGACTTGCGAACGATATGAGCTCCTCTCGGGCGCCTGAAGCCACCGCCTACCTCCGACTTTTGGGGAATGAGATTGGATATCTGAAGACCGGCGAGATGAGGAAAATGTTTGAGACTCTGTTCATGTACTACCATGTCTTCATCAGGGTATTACCTGCCCAGGTGAGATTTTCTGTCTCCTGACCGGTTGGGGTGTTGATCATGGCAGGAAGTGACACACAGCATCAGAACATAACAGTACATAACATCAGGAGGGAATCATTCATTTTGTTTTACTTCTTAGTTTTATTTGCTGCTCAGGTTCAGGATCTAAAAACTACTCAGTTAGGTTTGAACCTCTGGAGCAACCTTTGTGGTGGTTTTAGAAGATCCAGATGTGATAGTGGACTCTCCTATCATGTTTGTTTTCTCCTGTTTTCTTTCCAAAGGTGTTCTCTGAACTGATATCCAGGACTGACAATGAAGTCTTTGCCCACTACATCTTCATGGAGAATGCCTTTGCTCTACCCACCACATCTGGCCTTCCTCTCAAGGTTTCACTGGCTGGAGTGTTTGCACCAGGTGTCAGAGGAGGCCTGACGCCCTCGGCAGCGGTACATTAGCTGCTCTTCGTCACATTACAAGTCACGAATCCCTGTGTTAAAGCTGCTCTGTATCTTTGCAGACTGAATTATCCTTCATGCCTTCGGTTGGACTGGAGTTCATCACCCAGATGGGCGTGCATGTCCCAGACTACGTGGACGCCGGGATTCAGATGCACACAAACGTGTACCATGAAAGTTCCCTTCATGCTAAAGTTACAGTTAGCAGAAAGCAGGTCAAACTGTCCATCCCTGCTCCTCAGTCAAACACTCAGCTGTTCAGCGTGAGGTCAGTGACCCACAGACTTTCTCTGCTTGAAGGAGTCATGTTGCTCTCACTCACCCTCGCTGTACTTTCTTTCTCAAATACAGCACCAAGGCGCTGTCTCTGTCATCTAGTCAAACAACGATAGGGCCGTGCAAGGTGGAAGACCGGACTGACTCAGTCGATTGCCAGCTTTTGTTCAGTGGTCTGAAGCTCTGCACAGCAGTGCGTTACTCTAGTCCTACCTCTGTGGATCAGACATCATGTTCCCCCCTAACTGGAGAAACCAGGTAAGAAGACAGGCAGATCAGCTCACCTGAGTTGATCCTTTGTGATTTGACATTGAGATCTAACACACAAAGTGGATCTGTGGATATTTCAGTGAATCTAGTCTTGCTTTTTACCACAGCACTAACAAATCCTGGCTAAATGAGAGTTTGTTCTTTCAGGTTTGCGGTTGAAATCCAGCCAACAGGAACAGTTTCGGAGTACACCGCCACCATCACGGATGAGACGGTCAGAGAGGGCAAACGAGGGCGCCATAAGGTGGAAACGCTGAAACTAACCCTGAAGGCAGAAGGTAAGACTATTAAATATGATGTCTGAACGTGTGTGTGGGCAAGCTCAGTTCATAAGACTGAGAAGGACGCATAGGGTTAAACCATCACGCTCTTCCAGCTGATGGTTTATGAAGTCATTCTGACCAAACAAAGGGTGCATTAGTTGTATAAAAGCGCTCTGAGTGCTCAGAAGAGTAGAAAAGTGCTATATAAGAACCAGTCCATTTACCATAACTTTCATTTTTATCTTAACAGGCGACGATTCATCTGTGGCCTCGGCAGCCCTGAAATACAATCGCTTAAAAAACACGGTCTCTGCTGAGGTCGTCATTCCTGACTATGACGTAGAAGCAGGAGTCAGACTGGTTTTAACTGAGAGCGGTGCTGAGAGGAAGAAGATGAGGGGCATCACCGTCGATATCACCAACAAGAACATCCCACAGCTGACACTAGTTGGACGTGCCAGGTACAGAGTTCATTAAATGAGCTTTGGGTCCTTTCTGAGGTTTCGGTTGTGCCGAGTGGATAGGAGAGCCGACAGTACACGTCTTTGTTTTAAATGCAGGCTTAGCATGATGAAGGACGGCATGTTGCAACTCCAGGTGGTCGTTCCTTCTCTGAAAGCTGATGCATCTCTCACTGCAAACCTAAGAAAGGATGAAGATGTGGTCGTGGACCTGGAGACCACTGTGCACCTCTCTGAGATATCCTACCAGCAAAAAGCTTCGCTAAAATACGGTAACTGTGCCTCCTATCATCAATACAGGGGACAGCTGCATGGATTCAGTCATTTGAGGGTTTTTTGGATTTTCTCTGCAGATAATGACAAGTTTGAGGTGGAACTGAAATCAGACCTGAATTCAGAGACAGAGAAAATGATCCCTAATGTGGAGGATCATCACAGGCAGCTTCAACAGCTCATTGATGAGATCCTGGACCAGAGGGTGGCGAAGACAGACATGAAACTGCGTCACATCATCACCAAAGGAATCGAGGTGTCATAAAACATTGAGTTCAGAGTGTTACGCAGCATTAACGGGTGAGTTTTACAGCTTTACAGTGCAATCTAACCGTCTTCGTGTCACTCTGAAGGCGGGTAACATATGGCTGGACAAACTGACGGCGCGCATCCCCGCTCTTGCAAAACTGCGAAGTAAGAGAAGTCTCTCTGATCTCACTCTGCCAGCTTTGCCCGAAAAACTGTTCCTGCAGTCGTAAGTGTTTCGGAAATCAGCGTCCAGGTATCACTGGGCTCCACCTGTTCTGCAGTGCTTGAGCATTCACCTTTTGTTTTACCTCAACAGCGATGCTTTGTTCCGGTACCAGTTCAACAAGGATAAGATGGCCATCTCACTTCCTCTTCCACTTGGAGGCAAAAAGTCAGAAGAGCTGAACGTACCAAACTCCCTGTCAGTGCCCGTCATAGATTTACCATACTTAGGTCTATACATCCCACCCAGGGCCTATCAGCTCCCACGGTTCACCATACCGCCATCTCTGGATTTGTCTCTCCCCCTTCTCGGTCTGGCTGAAGCATCCATAAAGATCAGCAGCAACGTCTACAGCTGGGAAGGCTCGATCTCTGGGGGCAACGACACCGTCGACGTCCCCAGCTACACTGCACAGTTCAGGGCCGTGGCCCAGTCACCATTCAGCCTGTTGTCATACAAGCTTGAAGGTAGAAAGTTATTCTTCTATCAAGTCAGTGGTTAACAATGAGCTCTGTGCTCATGAAGTATTTAAAATGGCAATTGGTAAATGGCCTGTATAGCACTTTACACTACAGTCATCCACCCATTCACACACTGGTAATAGCAAGCTACACTGTATTTAAATGAGCATGTGTGGTCGGCTCATGCGCCTGTCAGCCAGAGCTTCATCATTAGTTGTTCTTTGTTAAGATCAGTTTGAGTTAGACTCTATGTTGGTTGTACGGCAAAGAGAGATCGAACTGGTGGGGTCCTCTGAAAACTGCAATGTACTGTGATATTTCTGCAGATTCATTTCCTTTTACTGGTTTAGTTACCGTGGTATTGATTAGTGTACATTTGGGTTGTGGTCCAAAACAAACTGCAACTGCAACAGCGCTTCAGTAAGTTCAAAACCTCTCAATCAGCTCCTGGAAACGCCTGATGGTGCAGTGCGTACAGTTACGGGAAGAGTTTTCACTTACTAACATTTTGTCTTATTGGAGGTAAAAAGACATGCTTCCATGTTTGCAGATTAATATAGTTTCATTTGTGTCTGTTTTAAGGGACTGGGATGATGTCGGGAAGAGCCGATGATAATCTCAAGTATCTTCTGAATAGCTCCTTCAGCCATAGCTTCATCGACACGAGCATCAGTGTCTTAGAAACATTAAGGGTGACGGACAAACTCAAGGCAAGAGCCAATTACAAGATGGAAGCTTCTAGTCCTTTAGGCTTGCAAGCCACCCTCTACTACTCTGCTCGTGCAACTTCCTCCCTAAATTCAGACGAAGTCTCCGGAGACGGCACCGTCAACGGACTCCTCAAAATTGCTTCATTCCACGCCAATGCTTCCTACCTTCACAGCTACAACCTACGTCCACTAGATCGAGAAGGACGAGGAGAATCCACCCTGCAGTTTGACTCACCAGTCCTACAAGTTCACAACACAGTCCGTGGAGTCTACAAAAACTCAGAGTTAAACATCATGTCCCAAACAAGCACTCAGAGGGACATGCTCCAACATGTAGCAGAACTCAGATATAAGGATGCACAACTGACCCTGAAGTGCAGTGCCTTTGCCAAAGCCATGGGCGAATCACTAAGTAATCAAGTTGAGTTTGGAGTGTCTAACCAAATGGTCCTTCTCAAAATTGAATCCCAGGCATATGATGACAAAAACACGGTATACTCCCTGATATCAGGATCTGTGGATTCAAATGGGCTTCAGGTAAACTCTGAGGGTTTCCTCACCTTTGAAACAGGGCGTGCCTTGCATAAGGCTTCTGTAACAGCCGGAAAAAATGGTCTGACCACAAGTGGCACAAACAGCATACAGTGCAGTGCTGTGACAGTGGAGAATGTCTTCAACTGTGCGATAGACAGCGGTGGAGCATCCCTGTCCTCCACTACCAAAGCGATGGGTGACGAGAGCAGAGGAGAGCTGAAAATCGAGGGTAAGGTCACAGCTGCTGAAGCCTCCCTACACGGTGACCTGAAGGGATATGCGTACGACGCGACGACATTAAGCAGTGTGAAAATGATACTGAACAGGAGAGCTCTGAGTTTTACTGGAAACACAAAGGGAACACTCAGACAGATGAAAACAGAAAACAGCCACACACTCACCCTCACCCTGTGGACTCTCAGCCTCCGCTCCAACTCAGACAACTTCATCTGTGACGATATTTACTACAAACAAGACACCAAGGTTGATGTGAAGCCATTTGTTACGCAATTCAATATGAGAAATGACCTCAGGTTCTATGACGTCGCTTTGAACCACGAGGGTCACGTAAAGTTCGAGCCTGTTAAGGTGGATCTCAGAGGAAGCATGACTGGAGCGTACAGAGAACAACACAGCGTCACACATACCTATGAACTCACCTATGACTCACCTATGGCTGGGACCATGAAATACAGCACATCTGGAAACGTGATGGACGCCCAGCTCAGTCACAGCTGTGAACTGGAATTTGCTGGACTGTCTTTAACATCAGACTGTGAAGCACAGGTAAACTCTGTACCTGTGCGCTTCAACAGCAGCGTTCGCACCATGGTGCTGCCTTTCAGCCTCACCGTGGATGCTGGTGTCAACATTGCGGGAGAAATGAATCTACGTGGGCAGCACACTGGAGACATGTACAGCCAGCTGTTACTGAAAGCTGAGCCCCTAGCTCTTTCATTTGCACATAAAAGCGGCATATCAACAGCTCATAAGCTTCCAAGTGGGGAGTCCTCTGCTAGTTTAAGGAACATATTTGAAGGTTTCCTGACTCCAAGCGATCAATTATTATCTTGGGAAGTAAAGTCTAAACTGAACGACCGAGCTTACAACCAGGTGACCAGTATTTCCAACAATCCAGAGAAAGCGGAATTGGAGTTTTCGGCGATAATGTTAGAAGATTTACCGGAAAATACAAAATTCAACATGTCCGGTTTCCTGCAGTATGATAAGAACAGTGACTGTCATATCATCCAGATTCCCCTCATCGAGAGCTTTCCTGCAGCTTTTGAGCAGCTCAAAAACACTCTGGTGCAAACCTTAGAGTCACTGCAGTGGTTCATCCGTGATGTAGATATTGATGGGCTCATCGGCAACTTTAGAGAAAAGCTGGAACGACTACCGACACAAGTGAGTAACTTCATGCAAGAGCTAGACTTGGAGAACAAAGTAAATCAAGTGAAAGTGAAACTCGATGATTGGATCGGTGCCTCTGCTGTCACGATGAATGACTTGGAGCTTGCTTTGAAGAATCTGAGGAAGAATTTAGAAACTACAGTAATGGACATCATCACCAAAATTCAAAAGCTTGTTTTTTCCATTGAAGAGTACGTCAAGGATGGGCGTCTTGAAGCACAGATAACAAAAGTTCTTTCTGATGTCGGAAATCATGTGTGGCTCTTCGATGACCAATATAAAATTAAGCAGTCATTTCTCAGAGTCCTCAATATCATCGAGGACATTATGAAACAGATCGATTTCCAGAAACTCCGGATAAGCGGTGCCGTGTTTCTGCAGGAGCTAGACTCCAAATATGAAATCTTGGAGACGATTAAAGCCAAACTATCAGAACTGAAACGAGTCATTGAGGATTTGAATGTCAAGTTGATTTTTGAGGATCTGAAGGAGTATCTCCTTTCAACTGACTGGGCTGCATACGTCGAGCAGTTTTCTTATAATATCCCCCCCTCAGAGATAGCAAGAGTGATGGAGTCTATCCACGATGTTATCGTCAACTGGATTGATGAATATGAAATCCCCAACAAAATCAATGAAGTGTATTTCTACATCAGGGATCTTGTTTTAAAATACGACCTTGATGATATATTCAAACAGCTGATGGATCAGGTGGTGATTCTGGTCGAGCAGTTTAAAATTGAAAAGACTGTACAGTCAATGGTGGAAGCTTTAAAGTCTGTCAAATTTGAATATATGTATGATAAAATAATGCAATTTCTGTCCAGTGTGACAAATCAGCTCAGATTGATCGACTTTAAGAAGAGCATCGAGGACCTTAATGAATATATTTCTTTGACTCTTAAATCATTGAGGAAATTTCAGTACGGTGGCTTCGTTGATGACGCTAACAAGAAGATTGCTAAATTAACAAAGTACATCAACGAGCAGATTAAAATATATGAGCTGGTGAAAAAAATTGAGGCTGTTAGGGACTTTTTCAGAGAGATCCAAACTTCCATTTTTACATATTTGGATGAACTGAAAAACACAAAAGTGGCTGATACTCTAAAAAGACTAAAAAATGTGATCGATACTACATTTTACAACGACATCAAACTAAAGGTGCAGGATGTCCTTGAGGATGCAAGGGAGAGAATTGTTGACATGGACATTAGGGGCGAACTCTATTTATTCCTTGAAAGAGCGAGCGAGTCCTACAGAAATATTGTTGAATTAATGTCTGCAAAGTATAACAAGGTAATGGAGCAGATTGCAAAAACAGCAAATGACAATGAGTTCATTGACCAGACAAAGCAGGCTGTAGATGACCTTCTGAGCTTACTGAAAAGAGGCAGGTTTGAAGTTCCTACTTTTACGGTACCTCTCACTGATCTTGTTATTCAAGGATTTACTGTTGATATGAAGAATCTGCAGGACATCAGCATCCCAGCTCAAATTTCATTCCCTCAGTTCACCATCCTCAACTCGTACACCATCCCCGGCTTCACAATCGATGTCGATGAGATCAAAGCCAGGATCATTGCTCTGATAGATGAAATCAGAGACTTTGAGATCCAAACACCTGACCCAGAGGAAATCTTTGGTGATCTGAAAGTTCTCTACCTGTCTGAACTGCTCGATCTCACCTTCCCAGAAATAACTCTATCAGAAATAACATTTCCACCAATCAACATTCCCAACTTACAACGGAGTGGCTTTGATGTCTTGACACGCCCCGTTCCAGAGATCACTTATCCCAGGATTCCCAGTGACATTTGTGTCCCACGTTTTGGAAAACTCCATGGAGAATTTAGGGTGTACTCAGAAGACCTGACTCTCGTTACAACAGGGAAAATTGAAAACTCAACATCCACACCAAAAAACCCACAGTTTACAGCCACCGTTGCTTCTCGTGCCCAGTCGCGCTTCGAGCCGCTGGAGTATTTGTTTGAAGCCACGGCTCAACTGGAGGCTCCCAGAATGAAGAAGCTGCAATTCACAGAAACGCTGAAGGCTGCACACATGGCCTTTGCCGTTGACCACGAAGGATCCCTGATGCTCACCGGCACCTCTGCTGAGGCTTCTGCCAAGACTATAGCCAGAGCCACAACCCAAATGTACACAGCACACTTGGTCAATAAAATGGACCTTACTTTAAAGAGTGGAATCCATGCAGCCGTAGCCACAGTCTACAACCACAGCTTGAACATCCCATCACATGAAACTTCAAGTCAGGCATCAGTGAGACAGAATATAGCAGCTTCTGTAGAATCTGGCAGAGTCACTGTGACTGGAGAGACTACTGGAAATGGAAAGTGGTCAATTTATGACTACGCTGATGAGGGTACTCACAAAAGCAATATGGAGTTTGATGTAAATTTCAGCACCGCAAAGTTAACATTTGTCGGAGAAACTGACTGTGAGGCTTTAAAAGCCAAGCATACGCTGACTGCTGAATCAACGCTCTTAAACCGGATTAGCATTGACGCAAAATGTGAAACTGAAATTTCATCTGTGAAGAAGAGTGTTTTGGTTTTAGATGGAGTGGCTGATATCGGGGACCTGAAGGTTGCACTCACAGCCTATCACGATGTTGAATTCAACGGAAAACTGACAGGATCCATGTCCAACTCATTGGAGTTCACAATCCATCCATTTGAGGTGGCCTTTGACGTTAAGAATAAAGTAAACTCAAAGGTTTTCTTTCCCCTGAGACTGACTGGAAAGGTGGATCTGCAGCATGACTGTGGTGTTGCATTAAACTCTGTGAAACAGCACGCGTCCTGCTTTGCTTTGGCAAGATTCAATCAGTACAAATACAGTCACAACATCACCGCAGAAAACAATGAAATGGACATCTTCTTCCACTCTTCAGCAAACGGAGAGGCTAACCTGGAATTTCTGACAATTCCGCTCTCTATCCCAGAGATGACCGTACCTTATTTCCAGATTAAAACCCCTGAAGTCAGAGAATTTCCGCTTTGGGAAAATGCTGGATTCCAAACCTTGCTCACCACACCTCAGCAATCATTTGACATGAACGTGAAGCTTCACTATTACAAGAACCCTGACACCCACAGCTTTGAACTGTACCTTGAACCGATCTACGGTGCAATCAGCGACAAAGGCACCATCCTCCAGGCTCAGTTTGAAGAGTTTCGGGACAAAGTGGTTGTATTTTTAAAAGATTCATACGACCAAGCAAGGTCACAGTACATCAAACACAGAATTGACACATCCAGCCTGCCACCTAGGATCTTCAGAGTCCCTGGATATAAAATACCAATCCTGGATATACAGGTTTCACCTTTCAGAGCCGAGATGCCGGCCTTTAGCTATTTCATTCCCAAAGAGGTCAGAACCCCAAGCTTTAAAGTTCCAGCTCTGGGGTTCTCTGTGCCGTCCTATACTCTTGTGCTGCCATCATTAAAGTTTCCTGTCGTTCATGTTCCAGAAACATTAAGTGAAATAACCTTGCCCACTTTTAGACTGCCACCCATGCAGAACAACGTAGCGATCCCAGCTATGGGTAACATGACATTTGATTTCTCCTTCAAATCTGCTGTGATTTCATTCATTGCCAGCGCAGGCCTTTACAATCAGTCTGATACTGTTGCTCGTTTTAGCGCCTCTTCAATGTCAGCGTTTGACATTTTCAATATAAAAATCGACGGCACCTCCAGTTTGACGAGGATGAGAGGAATAAAAGTGGCCTCAGCTGTGTCCCTGGAGCACGACAACATCAATGTAAACCATGAATATGCTGTCAACCTTAACAAAAGGGGCATGGAAGCTTCTGTAACCAACACTGCAAAAGTTAAGCTACCCTTCCTCAACGTGGAGCTGAATCAAGAGCTCATCGGAAACACCAAGACGAAGCCAAATCTCTCATCCAAGAAAAAATTAAAGTACATTTTTAGCATTCCTCTGATTGAGGCTGCAGGAAACTTTGACATGAGCTGGGAACTGGAAGCACTTTCTTCCTATGTATCTCTGGAGACCTCCACCCAGGGGAAGACAGACGTCACGATGGTGAATGGCTGTAATTTTGCTGGAGATCTAGAGAATAAAGCCAGTTTCTACTGTACTGCCAACAGCCTGCGTTCAACTGTCAAGACTGTCTTAAACTCAAACCTCGACAAACTGGAGAAACAAAAAAGGAACTCTAACAACATCTTCCTGTTTGACTTGAATAAGGAGTTAGCTCTGGCAGCTTCCTTGCAGCGAGTTTTTGCAACAGCTGAATACACGAGCACAAACAATGTTGATTTGGCATTTTTCACAACAAATGGGAAACATGTCGCTAAAGGAGAACTGGACTTTATTCCGTTAACAAACTTCAAAACCAAACTGAACCTGGAAGCGAGCCAGCCGAGTAGTTTGGGTGATGCTCAACTCATTCAAAGCGTTGACCTGGCCATCAGCTCAGAAAAGCAGTCTCTCACCTGGAGAGTTAAGGAACAGCTCGCGTCTTTCGTCCATGCTCGTGATTTACTCCTGTCCAATGACGAATCAGCAGTGCGCTTGGATTTGGCTGGATTGGTAGAAGGTCCCCTTGCTTTTTTAAAGACAGTTAAGATTCCTGTTTATCAGAATACCCTCTGGGATGTGCTCAGGTTTGACCAGGTCACCAGTGTGAAGAAATTACAATTCCTCAATGTCTCTACCAGTATTGTGTACACAAAGAGCATGCATGGCCATGAATATGCAATACCGTTTAAACTTTTGGAAAATGGTGTCACGTTTAGCATCCCTCAGATCAGCATTGCAGTGCCTTCATGGCTCAGAGGAATTCCAAACTCCATAAGGAACATAGACAAGCGACTGGAAAATCCTGACATCCCGGATCGTCTCAAACTTCCCCCTACGATCTCAGTTCCTGCCTTTAACGTACCATTCACGACACTGCACGTGGAGCCTTTCACACTCGATCCGAAGAACCTCGACATCCCAAAGGTTATCAGCACCGAGGCCTTTGAAATCACGCTGCCCGGCCTGCCAGTACTGTCTGTGCCCGGTTATGATATTACCACAGAGTACCTGCGGGGAAAAACATCATTCCTTTCATTTAAGATTCCACAATATGAAATCACAGTCTTACCTTTTACTCTACCAAAATCAGTGACCATCGGAGGGCGAACCATCAGCCTAAATTACATCACATGCCAGATTTCCAGCTTTGACCTTCCAGCCATCACCATTCCAGAGCAAAGAATCGAAATCCCTGCAACAACCCTCCATCTGCCTTCAAGTGTGTTTATCCCATCTTTTGGTGCCCTCAGCGTCTCTGTGAAGGTTTCATCTCCTATTTATAGCATGTTGACAACTGCCAGTGTCGAGAAAAGGGATTCTGACCTGTTAACTTCACTGAGATCCAGCTGTGTTTCTACCATGAACTTCTTGGAATACGACCTGTCCGGTAAGACTAAAGCATACGCCACGTTACCTGATACAACACATTTGTATGAATTACTGCATGTAAGGCAGTATAAAATGTAATCTTGCCCATGTTTCCCCAGCTGACGCAACCATGGGATATGATAATGGAGCAATGAGTCTAACTGGGAAGGGCAAATTGATTCACAATGATGGAAATGTCAACTGGCAACATGTTTTGGTGCAAAATGTCCGGTAAGTGAAACAAACGCTGTATTCTAGTCTAGAGTCGACTGGAAATATTTAAGTTCCACAAGGTAAACCAATAAGTTTCCCAATTCCCCACATTTCATGCACACCACTAAAGTCCAGCTGCGATGAACTGGATCAGATCTCATCCGATAAACATTCACAGTCTGGAATTTAACCATTGAATGCTCGTTTTCTTTCAGAGTGAAGCGCCAAGTCCCAGCAGCTGAGTCACTGTGAGTTTATTTCACACGGATGCTGATGTTTCACATCTCACTATAGTTCTCAGCCAGGTGTTTCCCAAATATGAACTAGAGCATATCTGTACTAACGGTGGGTCTGTTTCAAAGGGAGCCTCGTCACACTCTTAACGTTGACATCAGCAGCCGAACGTTCACAGATGTGAGCTACCGCTTTGCTTCCCGCAAAGATGGCATCACTGCGTCCGTGTCTTCGCCATCATCTGGTTTCCTTGGAGTGCATTTACAGAGGAGGTCTCCATCTCAGCTGTATGGGAAGCTGTTCAGTCGATACCTGGTATTACATCTATTTATTTCACACTACTGTCAGTGTAAAGTGCAGTTTTCCAGACCGTTTGATGCTCTGTTTAAAATCATACTCTTCTCGATGTCTTCCCTCTCCCTCAGTCGTCTCCAGAGAGGGATACCAATGTCTTCGCTGCAAAAGTCTCACTGAGGAACTCGCAGAAATTCATCGTGCAGACTTCATGGAATCGGGACTTCCTCTGGGATGTGATGGAGGGCACCAAGCACAGAGTTCCTGCGATGACAGACGCTGTGTTCAAGTGCATTAACAAGTATCACGCCTCCCACTTCGGCTTTGACATTAACCGTGGCAGCAAGAAGCTGAAAAACACACTTTCTTACGCCATAGATCGAGCCTACGATGAGGTTCCCGTGTCTTGTACCACACTGCAGGATTGGGTCCAAAACTTTACTGATGGAGCGCGAGATAATTACCGGAAGGCCTCTGACGTCTTGATGTCCATGAGTACGCGGGATGCTATAGACGGGCTGTTCGAGATGGTTAACCGTGTCATGAAACAGTGTGAAAACAACATGAATGTGCTGCTAGATGCAGCCTCGCGTGTTTTGAATGAAACGCGGTTCACGGTGCCGGGATCGGAGAGGAATCTCTCCCTCGTGGAAGTGGTCCAGGAAACCCGTAGTGCCATTCAAAGGATCAACAGCCTCGTGGAGAACGTCTCTACAGACATCAGGAAAATCAGGTTCACCGTACCTGGAAGTGATGTTTTTGTTAGCGGAGATGAGATCATGGATAGGGTGGGCCATATTTTGGACCAGCTGAGAGAAGGTGTGATCAGGATGATGAACGTGCTCTACCTGACGGCTGCTGGATATTTACGCGTCATTGCTGAAAAAGCTGAGAGCTTCCTCGTCTACCTGCAAGATCAAAACTCTGAAATTTCCTCCCAAGTTGATGCCATCTATGCACAGACTCTGCAGTCTTCAGAACAACACAGCGAGGAGGCGCAGAGGTGCACGACTGAGTACAGAGACCTCATCAAACTCAAGACCCAGAAGGCCTTAAATGCTCTGAGCATGGAGCGAGTAAATGATGGGACCAGCTGGTTCATCACTATTTTACAGGTGCGCTTCTATGAGGGACTTGATGCAGGTGTGGCCCTAATGACCAGGGTCTCCCAGAGCACAGCACCCTACGTTACAGTCAGCGATAAGAAGATGGACGTTGAGATACCTTTACCCTTCCTCTGGAGGTCTTTCAGCGAATGGCCGACGCCGCTCAGGCAGTGAATCACACCTTTAAAGATAAAGTGGTTTGTGGCAGTTTGTCCATCCAGTCTACATGAGCTTCCTGGACTTGGAGAAGGTTTCAACCACGTCTGTCGGGACATCCTTTAGAGGTGCTTTGGGAGTATGAGGTGGACGATATAGCCTCAAAATGATATCACCACATTTCTGATGATCTAGGAAAAAAAATGAGCAGCAGATGTTTTTGTAACTGGTCTGAGTGACATCAGCATCACTCCGGTTATTTTCCTCCAGTCTGGAAGTTTGTGAAGAGAAAGATTCTCTCAGTCCAGTGTGGCCTGAGCCGCAGGGACAGAGACGCTGACTGGCTTTAAAAATACTCTGTTCTGTTCTATGATCTTTGTAGTTTTGTTGTTGTTTAGTTGTGTTTGAGGTTTCAGTCTGAATAAAGAAAAACATATCGACACACAAAAACACACGCTCAGATTTTTAATTCGTTTTAATTAAATAAGGAGAATTTTTTGTGTACGTGCTGTTTTGTGCTTTGGCTGCTGAGGAACTTCTCAGTGTTATTTTAAAAGGTCTGCTCCATAACACCGACCTCTCCGTGACCCCCCCCAGTGATGATGATGATGACGATGCACTGTTATTGTAGATGATAATAACTCCTCTCAGTGGCCGTCTTTATGAATGTGTGGTGAGTCGGCGTAAAATGATCCACATGTGTAATTTTCTTCACACAGGAGGTCCATACCTAAGACGCCACGTTTCAGCCTCACGGCGTCGTTAGCATAAAAACCCCATCATCATCATCATCATCATCACGAGTCACTGCGAGGGGAAACCACACCTCTGCATGAAGTAAAACATGGAGAGATGCTCTGACATAACATCAGGTGTGTGTGTGTGTGTGTGCGCGCGCGTGTGTGTGTGTGTGCGCGCGTCTGTGTGTGGTCGAGCTCAGACAAAACAAAGACACCTGATACGATCTGTATCTGTGTCAGTTCATCTGCTCCTCACGTTAGAACAATGGACCTCCCGCTGCTGCTTTCACTACTTTATCTTCACTGTTCTTCATCACTCATCTTCCTCAGGGTCGCACACAGAGGGACACACAACCAGTCACACTCACACGCTTGCGTATGGAGTGTGGGTGGAAGCCAGGCAGCCGCAGAGGGAACGCGTCATTTTTAATAACACAGATGCAGGCGGAGGCCACCTGTGACACACCTGTACCACAGCTGTGCACAAAGATTGATTATTATGTGGATATTATGTGTGTAACCAACACGATATCCTTTAATTTTCTAATACTTTGAAAGCAGAGTTTTCTTGTTATGTTGTGTTTGCGTGCGCAGTGTACATTTCCAGCAGGTACACAACCACAGAGCTTTTACACAGACCGAGACGCTCGGAGGCAGACCGTGGACTCAGAAAGCAAGAACCATACTCCAATAAAGCTTTAATGCTGAAACCTCACAGGAAATCCAAACACTATGAGTTTTAGGAAGCCAGAGACCAATGAGACACACAGCCATGACATCATGTACGAGAGACAACGAGGGAGAGGCGGGAGGTTGGAGCACTCAGTAGGAAGTTAAACTGAACACACAGACACAGAGAACAGCAACCACCAAAACACAACAAGAAGAGAAATGCAACCGAACGAGGAGAATAAATAAAAAGGCCATCAGGAACTTCTACAAAGTCCCAGAAAGAAGCACATAAGCAAAAATACAAAACTAGACCCTTAGATGCCAAAACTCAAAGCCTGGACTCAGACCAGGAGACCAAAGCAAAGAATAAACCCTTCACACATGCGATGCTGAGCGATAATAAGCTGTGAGGATGTAAACGTGCTCCTCACTACCTCTGTAATCTCTCCATCACGTCTCCATCTGCTCCACCTGGGGACAAAGAAGGCTGCCTGGGCGGTGCAGGAGTCAACTTTCCCATCAGCTGTTTAAGATTGAAAGATTTAAATAAAGTATCAGAGACAAATTGTCAGCCTGCAGAGACACAGATGCTGTTTCAGCTCCTTGGTGACCTTTGCTGTGATTAGAAGCTCCCTGATGTTGGCATGCAGGTGTCATCAGCACCTTCAGTTTCTCTCCTTCTCTCTGTCCCTCCTTCTTTCCGGCTATGATCCATGTCAAAATCAGCACGCTGCTTTTTTACTGACGTCTGGAAGCTAGCTCACCTTCACCTGTGGACCATGCAAACACAAAACAGGTCTTGGTCTGGACCGTGCTGGTTTCTGAGAGCGTAAGAGTGAGCTCAGGATGAAACTAGAATAAACCGGATAATTTACAGTGCTTAGTGTGTGACGACAGCCAAACAAGCTCAGTGTCTGGGTCGTTATTATTTACCACATTCACACCAACGTTAGCCAACATGGATGTCAGCTGAGGGCCTCTGTGAGTGCGACTGGTTAGTTTATTTAATATGAGAAACGTCAGAAAAATGCTTAAAAATTAGCTGATAAAACTAAGAAATTTTTTTTTTTGTTTAGTTAGAAGTTAGAATTTCAGTCTGGATGTAACCAAAATCTGTGCAATTTATTTACAATCATTCACAAAGTTTTCTTTATCTTAAAATGCATAAAAATGACATAAAAAATTTCAAAGTTCGTGATTGTTATTAGTATCATTATGACAGGAAGAATTCACTTCAGCTCATACATGTTTGTTTTTTTTATTTGAAATCAATTCCAGCCATTTCTATCATTTATGTCTTTTAAAGTGAAATATTTATCTTCATGCTAATCTGAAAGCCTGGGATAATATAAATATGTTACAGAAGCCAAGATGATAAATATAACTTATAAAAACTGAAATGTGCACAATGTGTCTGTGAAGGTTCTCAGTCATCCAGGCCGTCCTAGTCTAAGGAGCTCGTAGCATCTGGACTCTTTGAACAGAGGCGGTGGTTTACGACACCAACTGTCTGCCATCTATAATCCAGTTTTGAGATCCTTCCCAGACGCCTTAACGCCCACTCACATCCTGGGACATCTGACCTCTGGAAATCACATGATAGGGTGAGGCCAGGTTTCACACTGAGCTCACCCGAAACCATGGCTGATTGAGACCCACACCTGTTTTCACACCTCGACTCGTGTGATTAGGTAGAGGATCAGTAGGGGGCCCATTGTCCCTCTCGGGGGGACACTCCCACATGGGACTCTCCACCATTTGACCCTAGAACTGAAGAATCTTCTCGGATGAGAGATGAAACGTCTTCAAGCAACTAAAGAAGTCCAGACACTTTTTTTCGTTACCAGCTCCTTAGACTGAAATGCACAATATGACAAACACAAAGGTTTACACACAGAAATCCAAAGAACTCTGATTTATGGAACAAAGTCAAACTGACATATAATAACTCATACATACACCATAAATCATGTAACCTGATAAACTGAAGAAAATAAAACTAACGGATTAAAATGTTTTTAAAGGTTTAGAATGAACAAAATAAAATAATAATGGTCATTTGGTTATGTTTCAGTAAAGAGCGGGTGCGGTTCCACCCCTGGCCTGTGAGGGCGGTAATGAGCTACAAATTAACCGGCCAAAAAAACGACGAAGCACATACAGCTGGCCAATCAGTGTGCTGCAGTGCGAAGCAGGAAGCGGTTGAAAGCAGCAGCACCTGCATGGAGACGATATTTTAATATTTATTCGTAATCGTTCTGACAGGTAAACACTTTTATTTACAATGTATCGCAAAATCTGCTTCCGGTGTTACGTAAGCCTGTGAATGGTTTAGTCTGCAGTCTGTTAGCAGTTAACGGTGGTTGGTTAGTTAGTTATTGGAATTTCAGGTAAACTGAAGGCTTATTGTCAGATCTCAGATCAGCTGTTAGTGAGCAGCTGAAACCTGCACAGTGAACACGTGCAGCTGTGAATGTAAAGCTCAGTCTGAACCTTTGATCAGGCTGGAACCTTTGGACCTGCTGATACGCCTGCGCGTGTGTCCACAGGGCTGATGATGGACCCACCACAGACAGACTTCTTCTACTGCTGTGGAGCCGCCACGGAGCTGCTCAGGTTTGGTTCCTACCCCCTAAACTCTGCACACCAGGTGCTCTTCCTCATCATCCCAGGTGAGCCCCGCCCACATCCACAGCTCAGCTGCACCTGTCATGTTTCATACTTCCCAGACACTGCACGCTACACTCCAGTCAGGCCAGGTGTGCTCAGGAGTTCAAATATCACGGCATACCCTGTACTACAGTAATACTGCAGTATAACTTCAGTATTACTGTAGTACAGCTGCAGTACTCTAATCTGGCCTGCTCTGGATCAGGTTCGCGCCTCAGCTGGTTACTGGGCCTCGCTGACCTCGTGCTGTCTGTCACACAGGTAACCCAGGTGTGGTGGGCTTCTACAGAACCTTCATGCAAACGCTCCACAGCAGGTGTGGCTACCAGCACCCGGTGTGGGCCGTAAGCCACGCCGGCCACTGCGCTCCTCCGGCCTCCATGGACATGATCGAGGGTACGCACGGCTCCGCTCGCAGGAAAGAGGAGCAGCTCATTCTGGTGTTCTGACATCTCTGTTCCTAACGCAGACGGCACCTCGGCGACGGAGGACGACGTGTTCGGTCTAGACGGGCAGGTCGAACATAAGCTGGCCTTCCTCAGGAGTCACGTTCCTAGAGAAACCAGCCTGGTCCTGATCGGACACTCCATCGGCTGCTACGTCATTCTGGAGATGATGAAGAGAGATCCTGAGCTGAAGGTGAGTCTGAGGAGAAACCACAAACCAGCCTCGGTCCACACAAACACACGTCCAGCTCACAGCACGCACAAACACGCCTCCTCCAAACAGTGAAGCATAGAGGGACAAAAGCCTCCAAAGCTCAGACATGACCGCGCCAAAGCGTGGCCGTCTCAGCCTGATCACATGATCAGCAGGAGGGAGGCTCACTGTGAGAAGGAAAGTAAAAACAAGCCGAATGAATTTTCATTCATTGGGATCGTTTAATCCCGGAATACGACGGCTGCTCTGAGCTTTTCTTTCATCTGTCGTTCAGAATCGGAGACTCTGAGGTTTTTATTGTTGTTTATTTCATCCTTCGAGAGCGCCACATGTTTGATTCCTGATGCACCCCAGCGGCCTTTTCTCTCCTCCGGGATCAAACGGGCTCGTTCCTCGGTTAGGTGAATGCCTGCCTGCGCTCTGTGGGGCTTTGTTGGATTCACAAACTGTGTCTTTGGAGCGCGTGACCAGCTCAGGCGGCGCCCGGCGTGTTCCCGGCAGAGGGCTCCGAGCCCTCCCTTCGCTTCCCCCCTGTCGCTTTTTCAAGAAGCAGATTAAATAACATGAAAATCTCCCCGCCTCTAATCCGGGAGTTTCCGCAGTTTGCAGCCTCCCGTCTCAGGAGTTTCTGTTGTCCACCTGAATCCTTCTGTCCTGATTATGCTGAAAACTCTGCCGTCTGTTTTTAACGCAGGTCCTGAAGGCGCTCATGCTGTTTCCCACCATCGAGCGCATGGCTCAGAGCCCTCAGGGGAAGGTCATGACCCCCGTGCTGTGTCACATGCGTTACGTGGTCTACCTGCCCCTCTTCCTGCTCTCGCTGCTGCCCGACAGGCTCAAAGTCGGCCTCATCAGACTGATGCTGGGGGGCATCCGCTCCCTGGACCTCACCGTGGTGCAGCCCACCCTGGGTCTGCTCAGTGGAGACTCTGCAGGTCGGCCATGCTTTGTTTTTCTGTGAGAATGCTCCTCCATTTGCAGTGAGGGCAGATGTTTTTTAGACTGCAGACATTTGTCTTTGAGAAGAAGCCTTCATGTGATAAGACAGAGACAGACGTACGGAGAGAAACGCTGTCAGTACCAGAGGTGCCTGCTGAAAGGTGGGGGCTTACATTTACAACATGCAGTGGCTGCATATTAATATAAAGGGAGTGAAAAGGCTCAGTGCATCATGGGAACTCCCCCAGCAGCCTGGCAGCCGCTTCAGATTTAAAAACCGAGGTTTGAAATCAGGAAAGTTGAGTTTGCAGCCGTCGTGTTTAAGCTTTCAGAATAAAGCCAATGAACGACAGCTGTGGTCTGTGTTTCCTCCTGCAGCCAATGCCATGTACCTGGGCGGGCAGGAAATGAGGAGAGTTCTAAAAAGGGACAACGCGACTATCGGGAAACATCTCGACAAGGTAAGAAAAGCCCCGCCTACAGGAGGAGCGATCAAAAATGGAAACCGGATACGTGTGCAGGTGCTGTCGCCTTTTTATTAAGGACAGAGCCCTGCCAGTCTGCTGGCTGCTCACGCTTCATGTACTGCTCTGTTTCTACACTTTGAACACTTCAGCGACCTCACAGCTGCAGCCAGGTGTGCGGTAACCTGACGCAGAGCTCGGCGTCGGCACTCTGACTCTGAGGGTTGAAGGTCAAACCCGCCGGTCTCCCTCTCTGGCTCGCTGCAGGCTGGTGATCAGGCTTTGACGGCGCTCCGTTTCTGTGTCTGAGCGTTTTGATCACGCCTTCTAAAATCACCTTCCTCCTTTTGTCTGCACCTGATGTCACAAATCGGTCAGTTTGAGTGTGAGCGGCGCGGTTAAACATCTGTCTGTCTGTGCTTTCAGCTGATATTCTATTACGGAGCGACCGACCACTGGTGCCCGCTGCAGTATTATCACGACATCAAGCGGGAGTTTCCGCTAGGCGACTTCAGGCTGTGTGAAAACGGCTTCCGTCACGCCTTCGTGCTGGACGCCGGACGAGAAGTCGGCGAAATGGTGTTTGAATGGATCCGTGACGATTTAAGGACCCGAGTTCTCAGTGACCAAAAAACTTGGTTCAGTGCCGCAGCTGGACGTTCGTAACGAGACCACGAAGCAGAGGTTCATGTTGTCTCTGCTAACGTGCGCAGGCGTGGGCGCAGTAGACCTTTGTGCTCTGATGACACACTAAACACAGCGTCAGCCGTCAGAGGCCTGCTGCTGTGGCAAGTCATATAAAAATGTCCAACGACGGCATGAGGGCCGTCATAACAGAAAACAAACATTTTTAAAGTTTTGAAAATTTACAGTGAAATTTGAAAGAAGTCAAGACGAACCACCCAGATGTGAGTAAATGTATTTTTAATGCATGTGAAATAACTGCTGTAATATTAACTGTTGTTAATCATGTTGGGAATAAATGAATACTTAATTTATTAAACACACAGATTACTGCTTTAAGTTGTGTCTGAGGTTAATCCCACTTCAGGTTCCTGTAACGGTGGCAGCATGAAGCAGCGAAAGCCTCGCTCTGACACGTGACTGTGCTGGTGGGAGTGGTTTCAGAAAGACTGGAAAAATGTTGTCAGATGAGCATTCAGAGCTGATGATGAAGATGAAACTCTCACCGAGTCTCAGCATTCACCTTTGCACTGGCACACCTGCACACAGCGAGGGCATTAGACACTAAACCTGTAGCTCATTTATGGTGCTGGGGTGTTTTAGATCCGTGCGTCCGGCACGCTGTTACATCTACGGGGCAGCTTCACGGCTGCACACTGAACGGCCACTGCTGAGCTCAGCAAACTAACAATAAACACAAACTAATATTCCACATGTGCTGTCAGATGGAGTGAGGTGAAGAGCGTCTGTGACTGCAGAAGAACTTATTTAGTGAGACTAAATCTTTGCATCCTTGTTCCTGCTGAGAAAAATCTGAATGCAGAAAGTGAGAGTTACAGATATGCATATGGGGCAGAAATGACTCGTTAACACTAGAGATGGACCGATCCGATATTACGTATCGTATCGGTCCGATACTGACCTAAACTACTGGATCGGAAAAATCAAAAATGTAATCCGATCCGAAGTATCACAAAATCACCGCACAAAACGAGCTGTATGCGTCATGTGACAGAGCGGCTGTCGTCTGTGAGACCTGTCGGCGGTCTGGTGGAGCATCTGGAGCCTCTACGTGCTTCCAAATCGGTATTTCAGCTCGGAGAAAACCAGAGAAGTAAAGCAAGTGTGTGAGTTCATCTCGGAATGTTTGTGTTTCCACGTTAAGCTTAACAACCGATGTATGGAGCCACCGCTGGACTGGACATCGGAGTTCCATCCTGAGGTGAAAAGGAAGCGATTTGTCCCGTACTTCAGCTAGAATGAAAAAAGACACAAAGCTGGAGTTATTCTGTTCTTGCTCCCTCTTCTCTCCCCCTCCCTCTCCTGTTGCTACGTCAATCATGAAACTGATCAATGATCAGCTGATCGGCTTTTCTGTCGCTAGTCGCGTCTCTCGTTTGTTAATCGCCCAGTTTGCACCAGAAAGAGGAAACCAGCAGATAAACAACGGCAGCACGTTTAAGCTTGATCAGCTGTTGTTAGAATTGATTTAATATTACCTCCTAGTATCAGCTGATGTTTGCTGGAGCCACAGCTGTAAAAGCTGCTGGTCATGATATCAGTTTGGATATGTGGTGAGAGGGAAACATGAAGATGAAACCAGGAGATGTCCTTACTGAACCATCAGAGCTGAACAGGTGATGGAGACACAGGTTTACCTTTGAGGTGACATGAATGAGTTGAAGGGAAGTTATGAACTGTTTCTGAGAGACAAATAACACCAGGATCCTTTTCTACGGAGCTGACAGCTGGTAACTGTGCAGGGGCGGATCTAGCAAAGTTTTGCCAGGGGGCCAGGTAGGGCATTAACAGGGAAAGGGGGGCACAAAGAAATATGTTTCTTTATTATTCTCATTTTGAATGTCTAGTTTAATAAATAATTAT
>VUQR01031889.1:22007-43484 GCA_015108515.1 Hemichromis elongatus | reverse complement strand
TGTAAGGAAAAGGCGTCTGGACTTCTTTAGGTTGCTTGAAGACGTTTCACCTCTCATCCGAGAAGCTTCTTCAGTTCTAGGGTCAAATGGTGGAGAGTCCCATATTTAAGCCTTGTGGGAGTGTCCCTCGTAGAGGGACAATGGGCCCCCTACTGATCCTCTACCTAATCACACGAGGTGTGAACACGGGTGCGGGTCTCAATCAGCCATGCTTTCAGGTGAGCTTAGTGTGAAACCTGGCCCCACCCTATCATGTGAATTCCAGAGGACAGATGGCCCAGGATGTGAGTGGGCGTTAAGGCGTCTGGGCAGGGATCTCAGAACTGGATTATAGATGGCAGACAGTTGGTGTCGTAAACCACCGCCTCTGTTCAAAGATGGCCGTTCACAATTTGAACAGAGGCGGTGGTTTACGACACCAACTGTCTGCCATCTATAATAAGCTCCTTAGAAATGACACCATAGTTTAAAGCTTTAATGTTAGGTTTCGGAAGTCTTGCATGGAACCAATAAATTATCCTTCTACCTGAGACACATTATATTGCACCAAATCACAACTGCCACAAGGTCACTGTTTATTGTAAGGTAAACCCCCTACAATATTAGAGCGAAAACCCCAACAATCATCGAACCACCTATAAGAGAGCGGAAGGGAAGAACTCTCGTTTAACAGGAAGAAGCCTCGGGCAGAACCAGGCCCAGGATACAGTAGCAGCCATCTGCCATGACTGGTTGTGACTCCACTCAGAAAATCTAACGTTTCATGAGTCCACTACAAATATGCGTAATCATTTAATGCAGGGGTCCCCAATTCCAGGCCTCGAGGGATGGTGTCCTGCAGGTTTTAGATCTCACCCTGGTTCAACAAACCTGAATCACATGGTTAGTTCATTACCAGGTCTCTGCAGAACTTCAAGACATTTTGAGGAGGTAATTTAGCCATTAAATCAGCTGTGATGGATCAAGGACACATCTAAAACCTGCAGGACACCGGCCCTCGAGGCCTGGAGTTGGGGACCCCTGATTAAATGGGTAATAGAAGAACAGGGTGCAATCATCTAAGCATACTTGCCAGTACCAAAGCATTCCCATCCCTTGGCTTATCTGCTGATGTCTCTCAGCCTGTATTATTCCTGGTTGTAACGACTCTTTGCACTGGCCAGTAAAGCAACAACAGACGTTTAGAGACAGATCAACCAGAGTTGTAGTAGAATTTTTTAAGATGCATGGCTTGAATCACAGAGAGGCAAATCTCATTTATCATGTGAACATTTGGCTCAACGGTCAGGTCCAGTATCAGCTGTACTGTATTGCTCCCAAACAAACCATCCCTGGAAGTTGGTGTGTAAACATTTTCATTTTCCTTCCTGTCAAAGTCAGACTTTAGCAATTATTCTGCCACAGTAGACTTTTCAGTATACTGAGACGGATCTTATTTTCTTCTTTGTCAATATGTGAGGTTTGCTTATGCACAGCAAGTTATGAGGCTGCAGGACACGGCAAGGCCACAGTGAGTCGTGTTAAATGGATGTTTCTTGGTTTGCATCCGTCTCTCATCACTTCCTACCGTTTCATTTATTCATCTAGACATATTCATAGATTTCCAGCCTCTGTTAACTGATCGTTCTGTTTGTGCATACAATCAACAATTTGCTTTTGATTAAAAAGAAAAATTGTGCCAATTCATATTACACTCATTTGGCTGAGCAAAGCACATAATTACAGTTTTTGGAGATGCATGTTTTTGTTTTTTTATGAATGTTATTATTTAATAATTGCCTCCATTTTGGGATGTCCCAAATCTCTGTATTTTTGTGTCAGCTGCTGCAAGACTGATGTTCTTTTTCTATTGTAAGCATAATTCGCAGAAGCCTGACTCATGTCGGTTTATTTAGAGTAGAAGCTCATCTATTCAGCTCAATGCTTTATATTTCATATAGCAGTTAACCAATGTGTCCTACACATCATATTATCTCATAGCAGTTTTAAGTGTAACTGGTTCAATTAAATTAAAATTGTAATGTTTTAGCATAGACTGTACATAAAGGATGGACTATCATGGTCTTAAGGTTGGATTAGGTTTTGAGTTGTAGATTCTTGTTTTATTTTCAGTTTTAATTTCCTTTTAGTGATATTTCAACAATGATTTGTTGTAGCGACTTTTTGGTATATGGCCAGATTTTGGTTTCTATTTTGTTTCTACTTTTTATCCTGACCTCTCGAATGTTTGCCTGTCTGTGTTCTACAGGTTTAGGATCAGGTTTAGTGTGATTCTTCTTGACTCCATGTTTGGCATTTGCCTTTTGGGTTATTTCCTGTTTTACATTGAAACTTTCCTTTTTGTTAAAGTTTATAGTTGGGCTAGATCAGGAGACCCTGAATCCTTGCTTAGTTACACTCAAATAGGCCTGGGCTACTGGCTGCCTCCCATGATGCACTTCTTCACTCACCTCTTTTTATTCATTAATTATTCATCTGGCTGTCTTTCACGGTGTGTCTTTTGTTCTGTCTCATTCTCCTCACCATCTAATCAGTCGTGGGAGCTAGCTGCTCCTCCCTGGGCCCGGCTCTGCTGGAGGTTTATTCCCGTTAAAACGACGTGCCAAATGCTTGTTCTTCGGGTTTCTCTGTATTATTTTAGTGTGTTTTCCTTACACAATAAACTGCATTGAGGAGACTGTCATGAGATGGTGCTATATAAGTAAAACTGAATAAAATGAGTAATAAAGAGTAATAGAATGAACCATATTTTTGTGGTCTGACAGTAAATAACTTCCATAATCTAGTGCATATCTACATGAGCTTTATTGGATGTTGCCAGAAGTCTTGAAACATTTTCCTTGGTTACCCTGTAGTAAGTACATGTGAGAGACAGAAGATGCATTGGCGTGTAAACATCCAAATTGGATAACACAAACACAATCTGAAGCTTTTCCATTGCAAATGTGGCGCTACTTTAGGCTATAACATTAAATTGGGTCTTCTCAGTCTTCCAAATTCATGCAAAGCCTCCACCGAATGCCTCCAGCACTGCTGCTGAGAGTGATTTAAAACTCCATCACCGCCCGTTTGGGATATTTGATCAGTTGTAGCCATGGTTACAGAAGAGGAGTGTTTAAGGCAGTTTGAGCTCAAGGATAAAGAGGGAAAATAAAGTTGAGGAAAAACAGTGAGATCATGAGAGAAGTCCTTCAGTAAAGCATCAAAAAATGAAAAAAAAGAGACTATATGATTGCACAAAAGTGAAAAATGCGAGTGAGACTGAGTTTTTCAGCTAAATAATTATTTTAACAGCTTCCATTGCTGTGGATCATTCCCGCTTGGAGCCCCAGGTCAGCTCAGACCGGGCAGTCAAAGCTTGAGGAGCTGCCTCTGCTCTTTCGTTTTCAATATACCATCCACACTGAAGATATGGCTGTTCATCTCTATTTCACTTTTTTTCCTTGAGACCCGGATAATAGGCACATTAAGTCCTGTGTCATGCCTGCAGCTGTAATTCTCTCAGACTTGTTCTTCTTTCTATGCACATGGCTCACTTCCTTTCTTCTTTAATCATTGCTATCATCCGCAAGCTCTAGATTACCTTACTTGTCTCTTCTTTCCCCTCTTATATCCTGGTTTAGGTCTGAACAGTGAAAGTGCCACTACAGCATTATAGTTATACTGGATTGTTACTATACTTTAAAACACATGATGTGACTTAACTGATGGGGTAAATGATCCATATGGTCTGAGTGAATAGTGTTACTAAATAAGAGCTGAGTTAACGTAACCCAAATGAAACCAATTGGAATTTGATGGTTACACATTAAGGTTGTTCTTATTCATAGATTTATATTTGCAGCCAGAATCTTACCTGGTCCAGCATAAGGAATGCAGGGTGTGCCTTTTTGCACATATGCCCCATTAACTCAAATTTAGGATTATGTAAGCCTTGTACTACTTTCTGAAACTTGTCATAGTGTTCATGTTCTAGGAGGTGAAGGCTCTTCCAGAGCCGTTTTAAAGCAGGGCTAAATGGTACATTAGAATTGCTAGTTTTAGAAAATTATATCTCACATCCCCAACAGGCAGTTTTGTTGAATGGTCCCCACTAAATGCTAGCATCGAGCACTTTAAAATAGTACACTGGCTTCAGCTTCAAGCTGTGCTGGTTTCTTATTGGACAATAATAGCAGCAGCTGCCCAGCCATCTCAAACTTTGAGATATCTCAGGTGGTCTCTGCTGTCGTAGGGTAACGCTTGACTCTACTCTAAGTTCATATACTATAACTGCTAACAAGTGTCAGCATTAAAGCCACAGCTCTATCTATTCTCACACTCTGCCAAACAGACTCTAGTCTTTCACTGTCTCTGGGCAACAACATCTAACATTTGGATCTTTCCCATATCCTGTTTCACCAAGCACCAACCATCTATAAGTTAAAGGTTTCACAGATTAGTGACAAAAAAAATCCTACTTGTTGGCAGTTTGACAGCTTTTTTTCCTTGTTCACTATATATTAAAAGGAAGGAGGAAAGAGATCACTTCAGCTCTGTTGCTGGGGTGCTGCTGCCACTGCTGCAGAAGAAGAAAGTGCTGCATGTGCTCTTTATCTCCCTCCCTCTTCTTTCTTTACCAACATCTAAGCTCTCATTTGCTCCACTTTTCTACACTGAATGCAGAGGATGTGATGATAGATTTGTGTAGTGCACTGAGTCATCTGCACAGCAAGGGCATAAAGTGGATCCATTCATTGTGAGAACCAAATACTGAATTGCCACGTCACTGTAATTCAATAACATGTATAATCCTGCCTTAGCTTTCTAAATGAAAGATGTTGTCAGCCACTGTGAAATTAAATAGAAATGTAGGATTTGAATATGTGAGATTTGGATCATCTCCTTTTTAAAAGGAAAAACACAGTCTAAGTTCTCTTAAAGTAGTGTGACAGGATGTAAGCTTGAGTGCAGCAGACTTGGTTAAGCAGCTTTAAGTGAGATGCGTCCACCAGGCAGAGAGACTGAGGAGCTGTGTGTGTGTGTGTGTGTGTGTGTGTGTAAATTACCATCATATTCTGGACAATTATATTAATCACACACATTCAATAGGTCTCTGAGCCACGCGCTGCACTCTTGGGCACAACTGGGCTGTGCTCTGTTGCAAGACACAGATATGCAAACATCACCATTATTATTCAGATCATATCCCTGCTAGACCTGAAAAACAATAAATATTTTAGCTTGCTTCCAAGACCTCTGGATCATCACACAAAAATCTGATTCAGAGAGGTCTGTTGTTATGTTCACTAACCACTGGAAAACTCATCAGAAATATGGAGGGTGAAGAGTGCCTTAGTAAGCCATCATCGCACCTCTATAACCTTGGTAGACTCACAGTCTTACTACTCATCCTACTTATAAACTTGGAGTATGTATTACACACAATACAGTTCAATCACAGTTGTAGCACAGTTGTGCTACAAGGTACTACTGTAGTAGTATAATATACACTGTATAGACTGTGATATAGAGCTAACCTTTTTAACATCCAAATGGCTGCGGGCTAGAGCTCCATTTTAAAAGCATGCTAAACAAGCACTGTTACAGAAATTTGATGCGTTTTGGCTTCACAGTTTTACCTCTACCTTTTAGTTTTAACATCTTGTGGTGATGGTAATGTGGTTACCACATTGATTGTGATGATTAAATTCATGGTGGTCTTTACTTATGGAGTGAAAATAGTCTCAAAAGATTTGTGCGTGCGTAAACTACATTTCGTCCGTAACTTCAAATTCGTAAAAGAGTTTCGTCCGTATCCATAAAACTACTCATTCTAAGATAGGAAACCTTCGAGTCGTTTTATGGATCATTTTAGATTACGTTTTGTGTGTCTGCTTGTTGGATACATAGTTTTTCATTTAGCAGAAGCTTTATCTGTTAGTTGGAGCTAATGTGGAAGAACACTCTGATGACCCAGCATTCTACCAGCCTTTAAACGCCTCATGCATGCATGAATCTTGAGACGTGAAATGAGTCTCAAAACTCCTTGTCCACTTGTAACTCTGATCTGTGCAAATTTGAAGTTATGGATGAAAATCTTTTACGAATTTGAAGTTACGGACAAAATCTAGTTTACGCACGCACAAATCTTTTGAGACTATTTTCACTCTATATTTACTAAGCTGATCCGGCCGTGGGCAGCACTGACTGGTTTCTTCCATACATTTGATACTAATATGTTTATTTCTAGTCCCCTGACAAAGACTTTTTTAGAGCAATGTATTAGGGATGTATCACTCTTTTACATATGTTTAGACTCATGCTGTAACCATCATAGTTGATATTTTGTTGCTCACTTGAAGTCTAGTAATCTTGTTTTATTTTAATAAGTGTCTGTCTTTAATTTAAACTGCCACGTGTTCGATAGTCATGGATGGCTACATTACATTTTCAATCAGCTACTTTTTATGATTACTTAGACCTGGGTAAGAAGGCAAACGTTGAAATTACCTAAAGATATATGACTGTTCATTGTCGTGTTTAGCAATGCATAAAATTAATAATGATTCAGAGCAGATTAATCAATTGGTGTGTTTCTGTTTGCGCAACAAGAAAGTAACAAAATGATTTTGTGTGTATTTCACTCAGCACTCCTCTAACATCTATAGTAATGCTGAGAGGAAACTGTTTCTAACATTCTGCATTCATTAGCCTACTTCCAAATCACTTGTTTTGATCAGCAGTATAACTGAGATGTTGTGCATGCAGTGTGACCTCTTTTTACTTGAGTAAAGATTCAGCCCATGTGGAAACATGTTTGTAAGACAGACAATATCCACTCACCGGCCACTTTGTTAGGTGAATCTGCTGGTTAATGCGGACATCTAACCAGCCGATCACTTGGCAGCATCTCAGAGTAGACCATCATTATCTCATACTGGTTTCATGAACATGACATTGATGTCACTATACTTACATGGCTTTTACAGTCACCTGATCTCTATCCAATAGAGTAGGATGTGCAGGCTTGGAGGTTTGCTTCATCGATGTGCAGATGACAAATCTGTATTAACTGTATGATGCTGTCACGTCAGTGTGAACCAAAATCTCTGAGAAATGTTTCCAGCACAGCACCTTGTTAAATCTAGCGTTATGAAGACTTATGGCACTTCTAAAGGCAAAAGCAGGTTCAACCACCACTATCAAGGTATACCTAATGAGGTGATTTGTGAGAGTAGATGAAATAGATGTAGCTTCTGGATCTGGCAAGTAAAGGCAATGTAAAAATACCTTACATGTCTTTTTCATGGTCAGCATAGGATGTGATGTTGCTCAAACTTGAAGCTTGCAAGACTTAAAGGAGGTTCTATATATTGCTTTAGAGTTGATGGCTCAGTAAGTCAGAGCTCTTTTGGTTTTGGTTAAAGGTGTGTTTTGTTTTAGACTTGTAATACTAAGCACATTTTTTATAAATTCAAATGAAACCCTATACTGTATATTCATTACAGTTCCAAACAGCTGGAAATGCTGTAAAACAGGATGTACAATAACCTTTGCTTACATTACTCATGAGAGTGTTTCGTGGGCAGTGTGTCTAGAGAAATGACAAACCAGTGATGCCAAGTTATTTATGAGCAATTATTGGATAATTTCTGATAGCTGTGTTTTAGGGAAGCAGTTTATTGGTGCAGGCAATCATACTGATACTTTGTAGCATTTTGTACCATCTCATTTGTTTACTTACCCCGGGGCGTGTCTCAGTGTAGAGGGATTAGGCTACATTCATGGATGGATGACAGCAGGGAAAGGATCACTGTTTGTTCTCCGAGTCTGCCCTTAATCTGTTATTGAAGGACACAAATGGGTAAGGCGTAGGTCCAAGGCCAGATTGATAGTTTGACTGGGTTACTGGGGGAGTAATGACGCTTGCCTTCTCTCACTAAGATTTTACAAGTGCCAGAGGGTAGAAGTCAAGGTAAATTGGATAACATCTTTTGAAGATGAAGTTATTCTTGGTGTTGACCTTGGAAATTGTTCAATTGTGATTCAATTCAAGTCCATACAATCAGTTGACTGATCACTGTAAACACAATGACAAACACATCCCTCGTCTGCCTCTGTCATGCTAGTAATGGATCTTCCCTGCGACACTAGCTTACATTGTGAATATTACCCTCCTCCTAATCTGATTGTCAGATAAAGCCGTTTTCATATTGCAAAATCTTAAACAACCAAATCTCATTGTGGCTGTGAATGTCTCTGCCTCAAATTATTCCCGCACTATAAAGGATCCCAGAAATGTTGAGTCGGATTTCTGCAAAACCCCAACTGTGAGAATCACATGGAAATATTCACATATACCTCCCGTGGAGTCATAGTCTCTATTGTTCTGACTCAGGTGATTGCTCTACTCTTTGTGCGCTTGGATCAAACAGCTCCCTGTCACACTTTGCGTGCACTGGAATGGGAGATAATTAACTGTAATGATAATGGTCGGCTTTTGCTGTTTCGATTAGTATCATTTTAATCATCATTACATTGTTGTCTGGCTGTGACATGATGTTAATAGGATGTGGTGATAGTGTGTGTATAGTGAGGGCGATGCCATTGGCTCATAAGGCCAGAGAGTACCAGCTTTCTGCTCTGCGTGCTTCAGACCAGCTCTACTCATCACTATCAGATCATTTCCATTATGGATCATTGTGTTTTGCAGGTTAAATATAATGTTTCTGGTTTCAGGCATGCTCGATTTTTGTTTTGCCTTTGAAAAGAGTTTTGTAATTGAGCGAGTGCACTGCTTCAGGGTATCTAACCCTAGCATACACAACTCAGCACCTTCTTTCACACTTCACTGAACGTGTTTGTCTTCAGTGGCTGCACTGATTTAATAAACTAGCTGTGGAATTTCTCTCCATGCATGTTAAAAAGCATTGGATGCAGTTATATCCATTAAGGCCTTATCTCCCTGGTAATTAACAGCCAACTGTTTAGATATCACCAGCATTATATGAGAAGCCAAGCACATTTTTTTTTACACAAATCTTTACTGTGTTAACGAGAAACGTCTCTGTGTTTTTTTTTTACGCCATTAAATTGTGTACATTTGTATATAAAAGATGGACATCCAGGACGTTACCTGTTTATTTTGGGACATGCTTTTTGAAGCTTCATTTTCTGGTGCCAAAAGTTACCATATTTTGAAGTGCTAGCAAGCGAGGCTAGCAAGCTTAGTTAGCAAAGTGCATCCACAGAATGTAGAGCATAGTGCTTGCTCACAGGATGGGCCATACATAGGGCTGGGTTTTGATTATTGATTTTCCGATTTAAAATCAATTCTAGCTTGAATAACGTGATATTGATTCATTAAAATCCTGAATCAATTTTTTAATATAAATGTATTTTCCCCGAAATGCCAGAATCTCAGGTTAAACCTCACAAAATTTCAACAACCACCAAACAGCTAAAACAGTGAGCAGGTACACAAACACGCCGTCGGGGCTGAAAACCGACAGCTCACTCATTTTGACGCGCCGCGCTTTGTGTTTACGTCTTTTTTTGCACAAGACTATGAAGCTGCAGGTTTAATTTTTCTCCAACCAAAATTGACTGAACCAGCAGCAAGAGAAGATCCAAACTACGCTTCACATTAACCTTGATTCAAACTGAATCAAAACAGAATCGAATCGATTCTAGGAATCAGTGACGATACCCAGTAGCTCACAGCATGTCAATAATTTTTTGGATAATTTCTAGAAAAATACACTAAAAGACAAGTCTAGTTCAATGTCTCCATTTAGTGGAGGTAAAGCCTAGCAGGTAACAAGAGGATTTATATCTCTGTTTTGGAAGACCTGAATATCCAAAAGGTCGTGCCCCTAAGTTTCAAACAGTAGTATAACGGAGTTGTAAAAAAAATTACCCACTGTGGAGTTGTTGGGAAGAGAGAACCTTCTGTACCAGTCTGGGAACATGCTTATTTCTGCTGTAGAGTTAAGAATTTTAACATGAGAGTTTATGGCTGTGTTTTCAAACCACTGTGCTGCGGCACATAGGTTTGGCGTGAGAAATGGTCAGATGTGCCATGGAAGATTATCTGTTTCCACCTGACTTACCTTTTCTTTCCCTAGAGGGCAGTACTACCAACTGCGCTAATTAAATGAGTTGCCAGTTGTCAGGAAAACAGAAGAAGACGAAGAACGCAGTGCGTAATAGCAATAGATTAATATTTGAAAAGAAACAGTAGTCAGTCTGACCTGGGTCCTGGAGAAAATTTCGACCCAGATGAAGGCCCTAGCATGAGTAGTGGTCAGAAGAAAGCAATAAAGGTATACTAGGGAAAAACCGAGCCGATTTCACTTTACCTGGTGTGCGGGAAAAAATTATCAATATGCTTTTTGTGGCATTTTTGTTTGGTGGTGTGCCGTGTGATTTTTTTCAATGTGAAAAATGTGCTGTGGCTCCAAAGGGTTGGGAAACACTGGCCTATGGGACTGACTAGCTTTTGACACAAGCCTCTAGTGGCTAATAGCAGAACTATAGTTTTTGGCATTTCCACATTGCCTTAACTTTTTAGTCCCACAAGTTGCTGCTTAGTTATAGGCAGTTGAACTTTCTGATATGGATTAATGTACTAATGTTTCTGTATTGCTATTGACCAAAACAAACAAACAAAGCTGTACTCACACACTGTCTTTGAGTTGCTTCCAATCAGACAAATAAACCAGTCGGCTGTAGCTAAACCTGAGATGACGGTATCAGCCAATCCTTAGATATGTGAGGTAAGAGCAGTGTGAAGACAGATCCATTTCCATGGCTAGAGATAGAAAATAAATTATTCAGGTGTGCCTTTGGCCTAATGTGAGGCATGATGAAAGTAGATTTTAGATTAACAATGTGCCGACACTACCCTTTTGCTCTGAAGCAGAGGTCCAGTGGGACATGTGGGACAAGCTTCAATCAGTGAAAACACACTGCCATCTGTTGGGCCAATCAGTTTTAGTGACTCCACACACACTCAGCAGGAGACACACACACACAGCGAAGCCTCACAACTCCGACTCAGTCATACCACTATTAAAACCTTGTAACCATTTTCTCAGATGATATCAGTGACAACGGAGGGTCACCGTGGTGAAATTAATCATCTTTGGAACAAGAAACAGGGCACTTATGCTCCTTGTCACTTGATTTTGTGGACATGCTCGCTGCACTGATATGTTGAAAACTGCTTTCGGTTTGGCTGTCTCATGAAGTTAATAAAACGTATGCGACTGTCTGATCTCGCACAGCCCCAACGTGTCAGCAAAGAGGAGGGAGCGACATTATTTTAGGGACTTTATTTGCCAAAAAATCTTGCAGCAGGAATGGCACCATGTTTTTCAAGTCAGGCCTATGAGAATTTAGGATTTCAGTCCAAACACCAACTCTCCATCAACTTTTAATTAAGCCTTAAAAGCATCAGTAATGTTCTTGTATGGGCTTTGCATTAGAAACAAGTAACAGACTTGTTTGCATGCTACCAAAAACACCTCTCACCAACAAAGGCCTCAGCTGTAAAGATGGCCTGTAAATATCTGGTCAAAAGGTTTTGCCAGCAGATCCTTTAAGTCCTTCAAGTTGTGCGTTTCAGCCAGCACCTATAAAACGTGTTCCCCTAAATCTAGTAAAAGCCTGTCACATGGATTCTGAGTAGGTACTCGGCATTACGTGCCATTGGCATTTCGGTGATGCCAGTCGGTCATACAGCTGTAAAAGATTTTGCTTTTGTGGAAGTTGCTTTACAACAGTATGTTCTGTTCTGACTTCTAACACTCTTACTATAAGAACTGACCAGTGACCAGTGTCTGCTGATTGGTACTGGGCAGGTGGCGTATTGTAATGATGCAACTGCTGGAAATAGGAGTCATAAAAGAGCTCAGAATGAGCCAAAACGTTTAAGTAGTTGGCTGCAAAACCAAAAAAAGGAGCAGTTAATCACTCCGGTGTGTCAGTATGAATGACACTTTTAACATTAAATAAAACTCTTTTGATCTATGTTTAGGGGGGTTGGTGCTTCGTCATGAGCTTTGCACATGATTACATGAACTTTCCCCGTCTCTGGATCTTTGAGATCCAGCTGAACTAAACTGGTTCAATTAAAATTAAAGCCTGAAGCAACAGTTTTATAGGAAAATGCTGGCGACTGCCTGTGCTACTCCTCAGCCTCCAAAGACTCAAGTATCGATTTCAAAATCGCCTTGTTCTCAAGTTACCGCATTCAAAAGATTTTCAGAAAACTTCACCTTTGACCTCTCACCTTTAGATCAAGATCACTGAGCTTTGTCACCTCATTCGGATACTCAGGTGTCCACACGTCCCCCACACACTGCCGCCAGCCCAGCAGGGTGACAGCAATATTCAGCCTTTTACGACTGAGGTAAAAAAACTGTAGTTGACTGCTTACTAACAGATTTATTTCACGTCATCTCTTCCATCTTCTCACTTGGTGTTACACAACACATACTGCACATGTTGTATTGGAAGCTTCATTGAGTGAAATGTGTGTGAAGCTGTAGTAGCAGTCCTAAAGGCGTTGATAAATGAATTACAGATTTGACGAAACTAATGCAGAATACAAACGAATTTTAGGAAATGTATTTAAAGAACATTATGGAAAACACGGCAATGTTTTCCATAATGTTGCAAAGCTTTGCCAACTATTCTGTATCGTGTTATATTTGTTGTGTCATTATGTTTTGTTGTAGTGTTTTCTAGAATGTGTTCACTTTAGTCGTCTTTATAGTATTGCTTAAACAGCTATATTACCTGTTGCGTTACATCTACCTTTGTAGGGTGTTGTGTTATGTATGCTAGGTCACCACACAGAAATGACTTTGTTTTATGAAATAAAGGTCATACAGTAGCGGGGTGGTGTGATCCTGGGTAGAGAAGCTCTGATCGAGCTCTGATCTAGATGTGAGGCAGACAGCCGGAGGAGGGAGACAGTGACCGCAGAGATGGAACTGGCTCTTAAACAACTTTCCTTCACACCCAGAATAAACTCGTGCACAAACACAGAGTTCATTATTGCTGTGCATTCACTCCCATCCTTCCCGCTACTGCCTTGAAGTGATTAGCAAAACAATGACACAATCTGAAAAATGTTTTTCCCATAGAAAAGCTTGCGCTCTGTAAGCTGCCGTGTCATCTACTGCGCTAAAGAATCTCATGATTGAGCGGCCTCTTCACAGCCTCTCTCCCATGCTGCTTCTTGTGTTCTCCTGTCTTCCAGCAGGGTACTGCAGTAACTGGAATTATGTGTTTGTGTAATGTTGTTGCTGTTGTGAGCCCCGGGCTTTTTTCTCTGATCAGGAAGGGGCCAGATATCTGGGCCCTAATGCCTCCCTAGCAATATGACTCTAATGCGCCGTGTCCCAAGTACCAACCATATGGAATTCAGATAACCCCGGCTGAGAGCGCCTTCTGATAAGCCTAGTGTAAAAATAAACAAAAATAAACATTGGAAGTAAGAATGGGGAAAAAATAAGACATTATGATTCTATGTCACATTTTTTGTGCAGCTCTGGAATTGATATTGCAATCTCTTACTCTATCAGCTGACCAGAAGCAGGCCCAGCCGTGTCCCAGAAGACACATTATTGATAAATGTCTCTTCCTGCTGTATAATGGTAGGTTATTTGTGCGCAGAGTATCCTTATTTCTGATTAGAATCAGTTGAGGAATCTCTGCACGAGACAGAAGGCCAAACAGGCCGTCCCGCGTGCGTGGTTTGATTGTTCTCCTGTCATCCTGAATCACTTTGGAATCGCTCCCACATATCTATGTTTGCTGCTGAGTGTCAGAACCAAATGATTATGTCAGTCCTGACACAAATCTGCCTTAAAGGAAAACCGCTGTTCTACTCTAGCTGAACACTCAAAGCCCTTTTTACTACAAGTATCATTGAACTACAAGCACACATCAGGGATTAACTATCTTGACCAAGGATATTTTGACGTGCAGACTGGAGCATCTAGGAAGGGAACCACTGACCTGTGCTACCTCCTGAATCACAACCACCCCCCAATACATTTATGTATTACTTGAATCTGCAGATTCATGTGCTGTGGTGACCTCTTGGTAAGCTGAAAGTGTTGTAAGTGTAGGAAAACAACCCTTGACTCCCTTAATGTACGATGTCCATAAACGCTTTGCTAATGGGAATTGCTAGTTTCAAATCTGAAATGTAACATAGGGTTAATTTTCTAAATAATGTTTCCTAATGGAGCCAAAAGACAATTTTAAGACAATCCTAACTTGTAAGTGAATAGTTGCTTTCTTTGAGCATGTTTCTCTGTCTCTCAGGCAGATCCTCTGTTTGCTGGTGGCGTAAGGTGGCTGCTCAAATCGTCACAAACTGATCCTCGAAGCAATAAGTGACATCACGGTGGTTATGTCCAGTTTTGCATACAGTCTGTGAATGCACTGAGTGGTGGACAAAGTGCTCACTTTTCAAACTGGAGATCAGCGTTCAAAGACTCGTCTATAGTTAGGTTTGCAGTTTAGCCGTATATATTTTCTGAAAGACAAGATTGTACCTCCAAACGCACCGAGTGCAAAGATCAGAACCAAAGCCCCTAAAATTGCTTGATTGCCTGCTTACCTTCACTCCCTGATTGAGTTTAAACGCAGTGCTTAACAAGGTCGCAGGACACTTTAGTGTACCTCTTGTTCACATTGGATTTGGAAAAACTGTCTGTAAATACATTGTTGGCTGTAACTGAAGTGAGCTACAAAAACTTTTGAATTTTTAAAGAGTTGTATTTCTCTGTCTGCAATGACTCTTACTCGTTTTCTTAATTTGTGATCAAGTGTAATGTGTCATTTATCATCTAGCTGTTTGTCTCAAATGTTGTCTGTGCGTTTTTTGTACACAGGTCTCGATCTCAGCCAGACGGCGATCTGTTTAAATAAAGAATTTAATAATAATCATAATCCTTCCAGTTCTGCAGTCGTTGATTCCTGATGATAAACAAAAGCAGTGGACTGTGAATGCTGTGGACTCTCCATGTCTGTGGGTTTTAGTAGTAGATCAGATGTACACCAAAGAAAACATACTGTGACTGATCTGTCGCAATCCATCAAAGTGACAAACACACCCCCACCTTTCTTTTTGACCGAGCAGACTGAAAACATCTCCAACCTGAATGGGACACATTTGCTAAAACTGCACAGTTCACCAAGCGAGCCATGGCTGCTGGACTTGCAGCAACATCTGCTATTTGAATGTCACTAAGTCTCCAGAGAGGGAAAGAAAAGGATCTTTGCTTTCAGCCATCGCTATTGTCATGACAACTGCTTTAAATGCCTCACCTGTGACTGATGTTTCACTGCTTCTTTCTTGCTTGCCTCTTGTCATGTCAAAGAGGTTCAGTCATTTCTGCACATTGTGTATTCCTGTGAGAGATGTGCAGCCGGGCACAGCGGCATGTGATACATGCAAAGCGTATTCAGCAGTCGTGTTATCAGCTGAGTGATAGTACAGCTTTTTATTTTGTTGTTAAGCAATTTACCTGCCTCCCCCAGCCTATTTCCAGCCTTGTGTGACTGGCTTCACTCCCCCCTTTCCCGCTCTGTGATTGGGGCTTATATCTTCCACAATGCTGCACAACTTCACTCTTGCTCTACTGTTTAATGGAAGGTGTCGCTGAGAAGCAGTCACCTCATTCCTGCTAAAACCAGCATTTCCTCACCTGCTGTCTTGAAAGGTTTTAACTCGACCCGACGAGAAAAGGGGCAGCGCACAAGAAAGGTGTGCAACCATTTCTACCCAGGCTTGCTCTGTTGTGTCATTGGCAATTCCTTGATAGTCTTTTGTTTAGCATGTTCCAAGATGTAACCGGCTGGTTGGATGGATTTTACATAGGCAACTGTTTTTTTCCCCCCCAACCACTGCAGTCAAGGTTCAATCTCAAATCAAAGTGTGCCTGGCTCAGTTATGTGTGTGTCAGAAATTTGTCAGTCATTGGTGCTGGTTGCCTCTGGCACTAGTGAAGAGTCAGAGGAAATATACAACATTTCCATTTTCAGAACACTTTTCCTTGACCTAGAGTTTAAAAATGCCATGTCAAGAAAACAAATTCATAAAAACTTTGGAAAAGACAAAACAGTTTCAAGACGATCCAAATGCATTACTGTCAGAAGGGTTTGTGAAACAGCAATAACTCTGTGTCTTTTGTAATGAATACTCCTGCACATTCTATATTTGGTAAGATACCTATAAGACAAAACAAAACAATGGGACTACAAATATAACTACACTCACTTTAAAACGTGTTTTATATTACACGGTAACCTGCAAAGTTAGAAAGAAACCCCAACAATTATAAAACACGCACTTGGCGAAAGTGAGAACAAAAAACTCCCGATTAACAGGAAGACTCCTCCATCAGAGCCGGGCTCAGGGAGAGGCAGGCGTTCCTTGGAACCTGTTGGATATGAGTGGAAAGAGTAGAGCAAAGAGAGAAAAGATGGCAACCCCAATGTAGCGAGAGGCAGGTACTGTAATGAAAAAGTATCTTTTAGAGCTGCTTAATTATTCTAAAATTTTATTTTTAAAAATGTTCAGGCAAAAGAGGATTTTTATAGAATACTGTTAAATGTTTCTCTACCATTAGAATCAGACTACTTTAATAATCCCTTAGGGAATTATGTCCATATGTTCAGACAAGATCGAGTGGGATCCAAACAATAAGTGGGTCATTTACCTTGGAGAGAAGCAAATTGAATCTACTAATAAATGAAATACTAAGTTTAAGTTTTCGAAATCTACAGTGGAATGTTTTCTAGTTTTCCCTTGATGCAGCGCTCTCTCACTGTAGCCATATTTACTGAGATTAAGGTCTGTACTTGCACAGTCGTTTCACTGTAACGGGACTCATCAGCTCTGCATAAGAATTGTGGACCGGCCCTCAGCACAGCCAGCGGTTTTCATATTGACCAGCAGGCCAGTCCTCTCTCAGCACCTGAGTGCCCTTATATTGACTACATAGACAGGATCTAGTACTTTTCTAGTACATTTCTAGTCTATTTGCATGAATATAAATTAAGTGGATAGTTTGTGATGCGATGTGTAGCGGTAGTTATATCCCAGGTCAGCTGTACACGAGCCATCATCTCAACTGCTGCTGAGCTTAAATGAGTGGCACACTAAGTCTCTGTGTGTGTGTGTGTGTGTGTGAGTGAGAGAGAGAGAGGAATAGGTAGGAGATTTAACTGTGTGGTAGTCGCTGTGTACCTAAGCTTTCTGCTTTCCTGTTCCCCACAGACCAGACACAGAGGTCCCCAGCTCCGTCATGATTCACAGACGCCACCATCACTCGTGAGTAATTGTTTGAATGTTGTACATTTGGGAATTTTATGTTCATGTACTGAAGTGTTAAAGCTGTGAAGCAAAAAACATCCAATCAAGAGAAGGGAAACGTGTGCTTGGAATCCCAATCGGTGTAGTTTCTGATTTTTTCATATGAAGGAAGAAATAAGAAGGAAACACACTGTTCACTTTTTACTGTATGTGTGTTAGTCTGTGCATGTGTGTTGTGTGTGCATGTTGTCAGCCCCCAAAACAACCAGTGCTGCTCCTGCAGGCTAAAAGGCGACTTCAAACATTTTTCTGCTGCACTGACAGAAGTAAAGGTGAACTGTATTTACGTAGCACTGATGATGTCACACCAGGAGAGCTATTTTTAGAAAACAGTCTGAGGAAAACGGGTGGGGTTTTTTCTTCCTCTCCTTCTTCTTCCCTTCACATTTTCTGGAACATTATTACTATTCAGAGCCCTTCAGCTGTGCATGCTCTTCCCTCTGCGTGTTTAATCTCATTGTTTTGGTCAATTTAGAGAATCTATGAGCCACCGATTGCTTTCACAAGGCAAAGTTTGTGAGGCAACACACACAAATACAGTCAACTTACTGTACTGAAGAATTTCCAGTGTGGTTTTATACTTACATGATACGTGTTGTTTATCATGTAAAGTGAATGACTGCGTATTCGTCACAACGCTAGCAGCCAGCAGGCATGATGGGAGATGCGGTGGGGTGGTGTTGACCTTCTGTTATTCCCACTACCCATCCGCCTACAAACTTATCTGTTAGTCCCATGATCTTCATTAGGCGTTTTGTTTTCTCTGACATCCAGGGAGTCACATAAAAGTCATATTTTCTGCCTCACTAGGGCTGGATTGCATAAGAAAGAAGGAGCTTCCATCTGTTCCACCCAGGGCTGGCCTGCTTGCACTAAGCAGACTTTTCATCTTATTATCACACCAAAGCTGCCCCCCACTAGATCAAGGCACAGCAGCAAAGCTCTTCGTCTGTGATGAATGATCATGTGACCTGACCGAGCTCAAGGTCACTAGATTTCCTGAAGTTCCCCAGCTAAACATACCTTTCATGTGTCCAGCTGAGAAATATAGGCTTTCTTTTCTGTTTTAGTGTTAGAGAACCTACTTCCATGACCTTACATGCTAAGTAGATGCAGGTGTTGAAAAAGCTGATGGCTCTATTATAATGAAGTCCATCTGTGTAATATGCTGCTGCCCTGAATTACCTTAAAAATGGAAGGCCACGCTGAGTGCTCAGCATATTCGGTTTGAAGTATAATGATGGATGGGACATTAGCGTGCCAAGCGGAAACCGCCAGGTGCTGAAAAATGAAGCTAATGGAAAAGTGCCAAAAATTGCAGTTCTCCTGCTGGCCACTCGAGGTTGACTCCAGGGAGCCACTGCTTATACAGTCCCAATGACCAACATCATCTATGAAATTTAAATGATAAAAAAGAATAGATTAGGTAACTATACCTAATTTAACCCATTATAGTAAATTCGTGATGTGAATTTTGTGAATACTTTGACTGACAGATGGCCCGACATAGGCTGCTGTAGTCATTGGTAATCAAAGATACACAGTACTGCTGTGAAGCTTTGAACTGGGTGTAATTTTACTTGGTGTTTTGAAGCTGGATGTGAAAAGCAATGGTTGGACTTGACTTTGATACAGCAGACGTCTCATCCTCATTGGCTATTGATTTGTGATGGACAATTAATATATTAAAGTAAAAAAGTGGATAACTGCCAACCTTCAGTGACTATAATTTACACACTTTGTTTTACTCTAAGGATTAAACTTTGGGGTGAAAATAGGAATTTAGCCAATAAATTCATCATCAGTCATAAAGAAAATGAAAAAAAGAGAAATATTGTATTTTTAAAATAATTCTTTATGATCAGATGTGTTTCTGGGATTTTTTCAATTGGATGGCACAGGCAGCACCATGGCAACTGCTGATGTTGCACTTACATTCAAATAAGATACTATAAATTTTGCATAAAAGAGAGTTGCTAAGAATCTCATTTGTAATTTGCACCTGTAATTCATGAATTTCAAATCAGCTTAAGTTTTTACTAGCAAAAAGAGGATTTAGTAGGAGATCCTAGAAACCTGATCCTGTTCATCTGGATGTAACATTTTCAGAAAGAAAACTGTTTCATCACTCATACAAATCACTTTTTCAGTCTTAATTGACTACAGGTTTCTCTAACCTGGTACAGTTTCACAATGATCAAAACTAGCGCCTGCCATTGATTAACATTGGACAATAAGCTCACTTTTACGATCATTAATGTGCAAGTTGTCACCAACAGTGATCAATAGCCATGAGTGCCATTCACAAAGAGTTGGAGAACAAGACCATATAAGGAGACACTTTGAACAGAAAACTCACTTTAAACAGGAAGAATCCGTCAGCAGAACCAGGGTCAGGGAGGGGCATCTGTCACAACCAGTTGGGGCTGAGGGCAAAGAGAAGAGAACAGAGGGAGAGAGGATAAACGGTACAAATGGGAGAGAGTCAGAGTTTAAAATGAAATACTAATGATTTAATGCAAGAGTAGTATATAAACACAAGAAGAGTGAAAAAAAGATGAGTGAAGAAGAGACACTCAGGCCAATAGCCCAGGTCTACTGCAGTATAACCAAGGGACGGTTCACAATCACCTGATCCAGTTTTAAGCTGTATCTTATAGTTATAGTTGGCTTTATGTTTTAAACCAAACCTTTAAAAAATTGTGAAAGTGAAAGTCTGTTTCTCCAAACTGGGAACTGGTTCGTCAAGGTAAGATGGGGCGTGATTATAAAAGGCCTTGTATGTAAGGAGAAGGTTTTTAATTCAGTTTTGAATTTAACAGGGAACCAATGAAGAGAAGTTAACATGATAGACATCCATTCAACTTCCTGTCAGCACTGCTGCTGCAGCATTCTGGATCAACTGAAGGCTTTTTAAGGAATTTCTTTTTGAAAAACCACGTAACAATAAATCACAGTAATCCAGGTTTGAAGTAATAAACACAAGAACCAGTTTTTCCTCATGACTTTAAAACACGATGTTTCTAGTTTTAGAGAGGTTCTGTAAATGCAGGAAAGCAGTCCAGTCTCTGCTTAGACACTCTGCTTCTAAGATTTTTATGCCAAGTACAATAACCTCAGTTTTATCTGAATTTAGGAACAGGAAATTAGAAGTCATCCAGGTCTTAAGATAGTCCTACAAGTAAAAACATGGTGTCTGTCATCTGTCCTCTTGGATAGATAAATGACAGTGTCATCTACATAGCAATGAAGATGTAGGTTAATATTGTCTTAGGAAAGCATGTATAATGTAAATACAACTGGTCCCAGCACAGAATCTTTTAAACTCTGTCACTAATTTTGTGAAAAAGGCATTTACATGAACAAATTGGATGGGAATTTAGATTTTTAGAATTTAGTGATTCTGTTTCCATTATTCGTATCACTTATTGATTCGATTCCTTATCAGTTCTCCTTGGTTTCTCATTGGCTCTGCTTTGAGAGTCGCACCATCTCTAAGCAGTGTATCAAAGACATTAACCCTTTCAGGCCGGTCAGAGCGGCACCGCTCCGTTTTGCGTAACTATTTTTAAATGCCTGTAGAACCGCAACCACGTAAGCTAGTGCAGTCATTTTTTTTTGCATATGAAACTGGAGAGTTTGTACTTACATCTTATGCCATCAGCTTGTCCTAGCTCACTGTTTCCTTCCGCATAAAGTTTTGCAAAAGTTGCGTAAAAACCACTGGCAACAACAAAAACATAATATTCCAGAATATTCCGTTTTGCCGATCCGATCAGCTGTTCATAACACTTCCTACGTTAGGTCAGAGGTCAGCACGAACTATCGTAGGTCCGCCATTTCCTGCCCAAAACCGGAAGTGACGTCATTTTCGCGGAAATTGTATTTTTTTTCCTTCAATGGCTAATAACCCAATCTCGTGTTTTTAAAATTCGTGTTTAACTTTATGCTTTTCTGTTTAGTTTCTGGGATGCTTAGAACTTGAATTGCACTCCTGGAAATGTATCTCAAAAATAAAACTATGAAGACACTCAAATTAAATTTCCTGTGGTTGGAAACTATTTTGTGCAACTTTTTTGTATTTACAGTTTTGA
>VUQR01031889.1:0-21987 GCA_015108515.1 Hemichromis elongatus | reverse complement strand
CTAATAACCCAATCTCGTGTTTTTAAAATTCGTGTTTAACTTTATGCTTTTCTGTTTAGTTTCTGGGATGCTTAGAACTTGAATTGCACTCCTGGATATATTTTATTTTGATGCACAACCTGTTTGTCTTGCAAATTTTTATTATAATATTTATTTTCGTTTTTCTTGCAGAATACAAAAATTGGTGTATCTCAAAAATAAAACTATGAAGACACTAAAATTAAATTTCCTGTGGTTGGAAACTATTTTGTGCAACTTTTTTGTATTTACACTTTTGATAGATAAACCTCTCAAATTTCTCTAACTAGAAAAATATGTAAACAGCAGGTAAAATATAAAGATAAGCTCTGGCGGACTTGGTTCTATGGTAGGTCTTAAAGGGTTAAATTAGTGCAAATTAACTGCATGCTGTGTGGACAAAAGTGTGCACCTGCTGGATGTATTTTCCCTTGCCTGTGATCAGCTTTGGGGTCATTACTCAAAAAATGAATTATTATGCATATTTCACAAAACACTTCTCAAAAGTAATGCATTACATTACTTAACTGTTCCCAGGGGAACGTAATTTGTTATCATACATTACTTTCAAGTTACTCTGAAAATTGACCCAAAAGGCACTGTCTCATAATTAATCAGTCTGCAGTCACTCCCATCCCTACCGGAGTCTATTAGATAGATATGATTCAATATTCAGTAGCAAAATTCATTTAATACCAGTGGGACATTCTAATCTCTCTAGTAAAATCTTGTGGCTAACGGTACCAAATGTGGCCAAATGAGGTCTAATAAGACAGAAAGGTACATAAACACTAATAATGATCGATCATATTTAAGATATAAGTATTAAAAACAACTTTAGCAGTCTGAGAGAAATGGAGTCTGAAAGGAACATATCTAAATATTTTTTTTGGTTCATGAAGTCATTACTAGCTAAAGTTAGGGGAATCCTCAAATCAGCAGAGCTCTGACTTTTATTTGCCTGAGTGCTGAAAAGGAGCCTGGGATTATTCTTGCTGTTGTCTCTCAGTTAGCAACTCTAAGATCTTCTTGCTTTTGCGAAGGATTGTTTTTAAAGATCAAAAACCTGTTTTCTAGGTCAATCAAAGGTTTTCTAAATCAGTGAATTGCCCTTTCATTTCCATCTTATGGGTTTAAAAACGTCTTTTTTGAGAGCTGGTTGATTGGTTACCTCAAGGTATAATTCACAACAATCTACACTATTATACTATTACTCTGTTTGTTCTTGGGAGAACCTAAGGACACCTGATCCCTAGGTTGGACCAGTTTCTGGAATGGAGTGCGATAAACATATTTACTCAAAACCTTTTTAATATGTTGTTGTCCTGCTTCCCTGACCATTGTGTCTGTGGGGATAGTGTTTGCTCTGTGTTATAGAATCCTGATGACATCCAGTTTATTCTCCAATGGATGATGAGAGTCAAATCTTAAATAATAATTGGTTTATGTTACAATATTAGCATTGTGGTGAGGAAGACACTGACATCGCTCAGTGAGGACAACAAAATCATCCTTCCAGCAGAAGGGGGTAGGTCCATTCTGTTACTAGACAGGACAGACTGTCATGAGAAAATCTTCCCTGCTTAGAGGCAAAATTTCTTATGAGCCTCTGAAATGAGACCCTGGTGGTGATTACAGGAAAAAGGTAATAGATTAGTTTGTAAGAGATTGTAGGGTGACCCCACCCATGGCAATAGGAACACCCTCAACACCGACCAAATGTTTCTGTTCTTGGAACTCTTCAATAACATATTTCATATACAAGGGCCAATACTACAGGCAGAAATGTGTGTGTCCCATGGATTCCCCAGCTTCATCTATTGTGGCTGACTTTGATGTGGACGATATGGCTCTGTTGACCTGTCTTGGAATATGACTGAGCCATTGGTTCAGGTATGTGATGACACCTGTATGAAAATTTACCACAATTCGGGTATCAAATTAACTCGGTGGACAAGCATATCAAGTTCACCAAGGAGGATGTGGAAAATGACAGACTAGCGTTATTGAAATTAGCATTAGAAATGGGGGCATTTAAAAGTCATTGTATACCGTACCAACACACACAGATCTGTCAAGCCAGGATTCTTCTGACTGGGGGTGGCTGTAGCTCAGGAAGCAACATTCAAGTCATCTGCTAATTGGACGGTTGGTGGGTCTATCCCTGGCTGCTCCAGTCTGCATGCCAAATATGCATGGGGAAGATACTAACCCGTAGTTAGTATGAAAGTGTGTAAAAGTTAGATAGAAAGCACTTATATAGAAAAAGCTTAGAAAATGGTGCTTGTGTAAATGAGACAAGCTGTGTGTTACTGAAAATTGATTGCAAGTCATTACTTCAGTTGTGCGACATCACCATAGAAGTGGAACTGGCTGCTGTTTTCTTTACTATTACCAGTTATGCTTTTGTTTTTGTGGCCCTGCAAAGCCAAAAAACGAATTGTGAATTCTTTCTTTGGGAGTTTTGTACTGTGAGTGACGCTTTTTATGGCACATTTTGATCCATTGTTAATGTAAAAGATTTATTACTACATTATGCAAAAAAATACACTTATATAAACCTGTTATTTTATCATTACAAAAAACAAAGATACACACACTATGATTTGATGTTTAGGTAGTCCAGTAGTTTATTGTTGAGGCTCATTCATAGATGCTAAATGATCAAGCAGAATTTATTTTGCTAGACATTTCCAGTTAGTGTTTAGGAAGTCTTGAAAAAATAATTTCACACTTAAAATGGTGGGGCTATAGAACCATTCATCCTGCTGTCTGCCTTACCCATCTATGCGTGTACTGTAGCTTACTGAGGTCAGGTATATTATTTGTCCTTGCAATAATCAAATCAAGCATGTACACATGGCCTTTGTGCATTACTTTAAATGGTTTAGGAATATGGCTAAGGGATTAGGTAGTAAAATAATCCTAAGCAGTACTGTCCTCCAGGTCCCTTTCTGACTGTTGTTTCAGACAATGAGCATTTATGAATTGGTTTGGTTTTGACACCCTCAGTGTATTGAAGGAAATCTGTGTGTATCTACTATATTGTGCAGCAGTGTTGCAGTTACTGATGGCCATAGTGATATAAGAGCTCCGCACCACAATGAGTTATGCCTGTTTTTAGTAAGCAATATTAATTAAAAATGGTAATTATCCAATGGTGCATGAAGCCAGACATGTCAGCTAATTAAACATAACTTCATATATGTATTGTCATCATGGACAGAGAAGCCATAAATGGACTGGATGTTTTATTGGTTCTCTTGTCACAGGTGTTTGTGCCAAACTGATGTAATTGTAAAGTCTCTTTCATGGCAGTGCTGTAGAGCACTGCTGAGAGTATTAGACATCAAAGACTTACTCTCTCATAAATGTGCATAAAGTAAATTTAACCCATTAAATACACTGAACTTTAAGATCTGTTTATACTTTAAAAAAAAAAAGATAAATTAGTTAACGTTAACCCGAGGGTGCCAAGCAGGCTAACCTATTTTGAATGTGTCAAAGTTACGTCACCTGAACTGAACTGTAGGAGGTTGTTATGGTTATGTGATTGTGAACCAAGCTGATGATTTCTTAAACATGGAATTCAGTGCCAATAAAACTCAGTGAAATCATGGCAAAGAGAGTTCTTATTTACAGTATATGGTAAATGCATTACTACCCTCAGGTTCTGCAGTCAGGCTGGAGCTGTCATTCAGAATGATGGGTAGAGTTGTTTTTCCCAGGTTCCCATGACATGACTGTTATACAGGCAGCCTTTAAGTATTATAACTGGAACTTTTTATTAATGACACTTTTTTTTTCTGTGTGTGGGTGTGTGTGTGTTATTTTCTCTAACTTCCTAATCCAGGATAGTGCACTGTGTGCCATGTCCTGGCCCTCTTCAAGAAATTCCTTCACATTGTACGTACACATATGGTACGATTGCTGGCCATGCCCATTCACTAAAGTACATCGCTTAAGCTATGGCAATTCCTGTGTTAAGTAATGGCAGCATCAGAAAATGTGTGTTAGTAGCACAATAAGGTGATCATTAATAAGCCCTTTCAGCTTGAGGGAATCATTTGTATCTAGGTTTAAATGAAGGGCCTTTGTCGGTATTACAGATTACAGTAATAAACTGGTGGTGAAGGTCAATTCAATTTAGTTCAATCCCAATTTAGCTTTTATAGCAAACCATTACATGAGTCATTTTGGGACACTTTACATTTTGGGGTCAAGACTTTGTAGTGTTACAGAGAAAACTCCAAGCAGCACTTGGCAGAGAGAGGAGAGGAAAACGTCTCCATTAGCACTAAAAGAGTGCAGAATTAGTTTTAAGGCCATCTGCCTCGAAAATGGGCCGAAAGAAGAAAGAACGTTTAGAAACAACAGATATTTAACATTAAACAAGCGGAGCATCAGTAACTACAGATCCAAATAAAGAGATATTTGCATAAAGACAGGAAGAGAGGACAGGAGCAAAGAATGGAGAACAAAAGCTGGTAGAAGAACGGAACTGGTCGCAACACGTAATGACTCTCAGCATACATTTATATTCTTAATCATTTATCCAAATTAGGGGCAGGGGCACTGGAGGGACATCAGATAGCTGCGACTCTCACCTTGAGCAGGTTTGAAGTCCATTGCAGAGTCCTCCAGCAGTCTTAGCCTAGATTTATATAACTGCAAGATTGTTTAAGGTCACCTAATCAAACTCCAATCTAATATGTTTCTTAGGATTGAGTGTTAATACAATTTTTTGGAGGAGAGAGTGTCTGTGTCCTGAACTTAAACTGAGAGCTGGTTCCACAGGAGAGACGTCTGAGAGCTAAAGCCTTTAGATGCTTTTTTAATACTGTGGAACATTTACTGTTAAGATAAATAATTCAATTATCAGTGTGACTGCTGGCATGGCCCATGTCTACTAACCAGCAGTCTGCTAACTGGTAGACATCCTTTCATTGGCCAATGTGATCTATATAGACTTGCAATAAACTTTCACACAGGCTGAACCAATGTGTAAAAGTCTTTAGGCAAGTATTTTACATCACTGCTTACTCCTCTCACCAGGGCCATGTCATGTTATAGTACTAATATTAAATAAAATGTTACAAAATTACAAAATACCTCTAATATATAAATATCCATATATATTACACAAAACTGAATATAGATAAAGTTAAAATTGAGGTTCCTTCTTATCAAACTGGCTTTGCTATTTTTTCATGATGTGCTGATATTCAGGGTGTACACTACTGCAGTGTGTACTTTTGCTTTAGTTGCAGGGTGTGGGCAGAGAGATGGTCACAGGCAGTGGTGCATTTGTGTAATCTCAGTCTTTCACTGAAAATGCTTCTGTGACTGCCGGGTACGTCATGGAGTGGATGGGGGGTTTGTTCAGCTTTGCCTTAACTAAGATAACATCTGCATGTCCAGCAGCACCTTTAAAAGGTCCACCAGATCAGTTTATCGAGTCTGTTGCAACAGCATAAAATATGACAGCCGCCAATAATTCTTTTTACCCTCATTTCCTGCACCTTTGTGTAACCCGTTTAAAATCAATATAAAAAGTACCCATGAATTTGACTTGCAGACATAAATGATCGCATAACATAATTGCGCCAAATAACAACTATTACTGAGCTGTTATGGCAAACAGCTGCCATCGTTTAATCAGGGAGTCTTTTACAACATCAATGCTGCGCCCATCATTTTTCGCATTATTTCCTTTTAAAAAAGAAAATGCACCACCACTAAATACTGGTTAGTGTGTCAGTTTAAAGTCAAACTCATCTGAATCATAACATTAAACAAAGCCATTGTGTCTTTTTATATCTTTGTTTATTTGCAAAATTAATGGTCCCGAGTTCTTAAATAATAAACACTAATAAAAGGTCTACATATGCTATTTTTTATATTTATTGAGTACAATTCTCGAGTGCAAATTAATTTCATTTTATATTTCTTTAACACAATCATTGAATTCAGGTGTTCCAATCCCAGACTGCTGCTACAAACATTTGTGAAAGAAAAGGTACCACGCTACCGTGATAGGATGCCACCTGTGCAGCAAGTTCAGTCGTGAAATTACCTCGCTACTAAATATTCCACAGTCAACTGTATTATTACAAAGTGGAAGCGATTGGGGACAACAGGCACTCATTTGGGGCTGACCCTGCTCTGATGTCTCCTTGGCACTTGCCAGGAGAATGTCACTCTTCTGACTGCGTTGCCCCAAGTGTAGAGGTGGGGGAGTATTATGGTGTAGAGTTATTCTTCAGTTTTGGCCTTGGCCCATGTGTTCCAACTTGTTTGCACAACCAGTGCACAAAGTAAAGTCCATAAAGACATGGATGATGTCTTTAGTGTGGAAGAACTTGACAACTAAATAGAACACCTTTGGAATGAATTAGGCTACGTTCACACTGCAGGTCTTGATGCTCAATTCCGATTTTTTGATCAAATCCGATTTTTTCTGTGTGGTTGTTCACACTACAAATAAAATGTGACAGCAAGCGCGCTCTAGTGTGGACGTTCACAGCTCTCAAAGCGGCCCACATGCACAAAAGAAGACGTCACACACAACGCGCTCTGTTTACGGAAGTAAAAATGGCGAACACAGCCCGGTTACCATATGACCCTAAAAGTTTAGCTTGAATAGAATTGTCTCCCCGTGTGCTAATCAAGTCCAAAACTTCAGTTTCTGACCATCGACTCGCTCTGTCTCCAGTTTCCGTCGCCATGATTTCTCGTTTGTCTTCTCCGGCGCTGATAATCGGCGTCTGTCTCGTGTCAGTGACGTAAAAGACGACCGTTCAAACAGCAGTCGCTTTCTAAAACATCGGATATGTATCGGATTCAGTACCACATATAAAGTGACCCAGATCGGATTTGAAAATATCAGATTTGTGCCGTTCACGCTGTCATACCGTGATCGGATATGGGTCACATAGGGGCAAAAAAATCGTATTTGATGCACTTTCGCCTGCAGTGTGAACGTAGCCTTAGACTGCAAGACAGGCATTGATATTCCTATAAACACACTTCTAAACCTCGTGGAAAGACTTCCCAGAAGAGCTGAAGCCATTACAGCTGCAAAGTATCGGTCAGAATCATATTAAACTCTGTGGATCAAGAGTGGGATGGCACTCAGGTTCATATTAGTGTGAAGGCAGATGACCAAAAACATTTGGCAATATTAGTGTACACTCAGATGGAATATCACTTGATATTGATGTTGAAATAGAAATGAGCTCCAATAGGTCACAAAGTTTAATGTTGGCCTTAGAATAGTACATCTTTGCACTCTGAACAACCAGCTGTGTTTTACGCTTATTCTAATGACAAAACAGTCAGCTACTGTGGTCATTACTCCATAAAGCTTCATCAGATCTGACCATTTGTGCTCCTCTTGAAAATGTTAAAATCTTTATAAATACCAGCGTCCATTAGAAGTTCAACCACATAAGGCTTGATTCTCACAGGTTCCTAGCAGCTGATGTGTTCTATCTGAACTCTTTGAAATCAACATGGGAAGGCAACGTTTCCTGAGTATTTGTCGATTTCTGAAAGAGACCTTATAAAAAACTTGAAATTTTCTGGACTAGACTGATAACTTATATATATTAGTAAAACAATTATATGGGGCTGTTTGGTGTATGTCAGAACTGCAGCACAAAAAATGATGTGCTGTGAAGAAATTTGTAAGAAAAGTTACCACTCAAAGGTTATTATTGTTAAAGGAGCAAAAAACCAAGTCTCCTCTTTGCATTAATCTTACTGTAATAAACCTGAGCTAATCCATAATATGCTTTTATGACTTAACAAGTACAGTGCAGCATTAAACTGGCACTGCTGACATTTTGCTTCACCTTTCATCTTGTTTGTGGCAATGCACTGACACACTTGCCACACACAAATACTTCAAAGACTACCGTGGCCCCAGTTGTACCTGCCCGAGGCAACAAAAACACAGGGAGTCACGCCAGATGGTTAGTTTATCTCTGCTAGGAACACAATTTCATAGCTCATTTTCATCCAAATCGATAGAAATGATGTGATCTGCAGCCTGATAGAAGCCTTAGCAGTGAATCTCAAATGACATGCTGAGACACCCTGGAATGTCTTTAGAGAATTCCAGGTCTAACATAGTATTTTATGGCAAATATTCATTAATTTATGATATAAATCTACATCCTACATCACATTTTTACACCCTCATTTTCCCTTTAAAATAGAAACAAACAAACAAAACCTGAACTTCTCTTTTAAAAAGATCCCCCAAGCTGCCAAATGGTGGGAGGACATGACAACGGCTTTAATTAGCTGCTCACTTGCTTAGCCACATTTAGTTATTAATTGTTTGTACTTTAAGCAACTACGTGGTGCAGGAAGTTGCGAAAACTCTACACGGAAAGCTCTTGTTCAGCTCAAACACTTCTTGCTGTAAGGCAACAGTGTGAACCACGTCACCACTGTGCTCGATTTGGCTGATGCTTGGTGCCAAAAATCAGTTCAAAACAGAACTAATCATGTGTTCAGTGACCTTAAAGAGGACAAACTGAAGAAGAAGGGCTCTTTGTTGTCCAGCTTTATAGACGTGGCACATGGACAGTCCAAAAAGCTAGCATTACTCAGTGCAGCTCTCCGGGAACAGTGTGTGGGACCCTTCCACCTGTCTTTGGCTGTTATCCTGCTTGGCACCTACTCATAGGTCTTCCTGGGCTGAAATGGTGATGTGTGGTTGCAAGACGGATTTGAGTGACTCCAAGATTCTTTGCAGTGTTACTCGAAGTCAAAGTAATGTCATCAACAGTAAGACGCCATGTTTCAAAGAGGGCAGAATGAAAGAATATCATTTTGGGTTACATTTAAAAGTAGAAAATTGGAGCTCATTCTGGCCTTCATGTCTCTGAGACGTGCTTGTAGTTTAACTAGTTGATTTGTATCATCTGGGTTTGTGGATAAATAAACCTGGGTATCATCTGCATAGCACTGAAAATGTATGAAGTATATTTTTAATATTTTACTTGGTAAATTGTAAATTAAGTGGTTCTTATATAGTGTTTTTCCATTCTACTTCAGCAGTCATAGCACTTATTACAACCTTTGACCCACCTGGGGTGGCTGTAGCTCAGGAGGTAGAGTGGTTCATTCACTAATTGGAAGGATGGTAGTTTGATTCCTAGCAGCTACGTCTGTCTTGGGCAAGATACTAAGTAACTTTATTTTTACTTTTCTTAGGGTTTTTTTTATTACTATTTTAAATACATAAATTTGTGCATTATGGGTGTAGGGTAGGGGGGGGTAGGGTAGGGGGGTACGTAGAGGGTTGGTGTGACAGAGGAGAATGCTAAGGAAAGGGGAGATAAAGGCAGGTAATGCACTAATGTAACCGCTAAAGAGAGCAGCTGAAATAAGAAGCCAAGTTATGGTTACTTACTCACTGCCACTTTTACATAAGTCTTTTAAGATGAATGAATTATATTTAAAATTGAAGCATTAATTAATAGAGATTCTTCTTGGAGCAGTCTGATAGGAACGGGTTCTAAAAACCGTTTTGATGGTTTAAAGAGAGAAATTTAAAAAGTTAATTCATAAAGATTGATAAGAGAGAAACAGTCTAAATCTCAGCAGTTATTAAAGTTGAAGCACATAGTGATACGCTGTGAATCTTTTTTCTCTAATGTTTGAAATTTTATTTCTGAATAAATTAATGCAGCGTTTAAAGCTCAACAAGGCTTTGGCTCTTTGTCAGCTTAGCTACGGTCCTGAAAAGAAAGCTGGGGTTGCTCCTATTTTCTTAGATGTCCTACGTTTACAGATGGGTTTTTTTTACTAGAGCAACAAACTTATTTTCCAGCCTAAATGAAAGTCTTCCAAATTAGCAAAACACCATTTCCTCTGCAGCTTGTGAGGTATCTGTGTAAACCGACTATACTGAGTTGTATTAAATAGTCAAGTATCTCTGATTTGTTTTGTTTTTCAGAAGAACCACAGGATCCACAGTTGTATGCAGCAGACCTAACTGGGTGTCATTACTGCCCACATAAATTACAATCTTACCAAAACTACAATTATCGTTTGCCAGGTGTTTAAATTTGCAGCTGCTCTGGCCACTGGAATATCCCTGATAACTGTGGTCTCTACATTTGTTAGAACAGTCACTGATAACCACAGTTTTTTTCCTTGGTGGATTTGTTGCAGTGGGGAAAATCAAATTGAAATGTGAACATGTTGGTGGTGTACTAGGGGCTTCTTGTCTTCCTCACTGCTGAGGCAATGTTAACTGGGGCGAGCTAGCTTAAGGACAATTTTATTGATTTAGTTTTTTTACTGGGGTCTCTATACTAGAAATCAAACTAAGTTTCTTACAACCATCATCAGCCCTTAAAGAGCTCCTGAAATAACTAAACATTTGATACACTTAGCAGGAAAGTACTGGTCAGTCAGCTGGAGGACAGCAAGCCATACAAGCTAGCAAATCCCAAAGGACACAATAACTGAATGCTATAAATACAATTTGCAGGTGATTCAAAAGAAAGTGTGCTTTGATACGGCATATGTAGACCACAACAGGAAGTGATATGATACAGCAGTGAGAGCCGATACCAAATGTGGTTATAATCAGGTCTGAGTTTTTCTTTTCGTCGTTGTGCATGAAGTACAATAGTGAGTTCAGTCACAACATCACTTTTTTGTTGTTCTCTCCTCAGACTGTGAGCATTTTACTGAGCTACACTGTCTTTCAGGGCATCCTGCTGTCTTCTTGCTTCTGTCTCTAAATGCATAGTGTCATCCATTAAAGTGAAATGACCAGTGACTCAAAATGCTCCACATGGTAATCCACCACTCCCTTCAGTTGTTAATTCTCCAGAAAGTCGGTCTCACATGTAAACAAACTGTCATGCATGGATGGATATGTAGGGTGATTAGGTCAGGTGGCAAATTTTCCCAGATGGAGATCCCTAATGCAGTGAGCAAATGGCTCGACAAGGTGTCTAATTCATGTGTTTACTTTTAGTTAGACAAAAAAAACATTTTTTTAAAGCACTGGGGCTTCGTCCTTGTTGTCCCAATATACCCTGTTCTGTGTTGTTTTTTTATGTTTGCTTGTGTGCAAGTCCTCATTTTCCCAAATATCTAAGAGAGGTGAAGAGTGAAAAGTTAGCACAAGGATAAATCAACCCAAGAATTATCCTTTAATATGTTGAAGTAAGGCAATTGGACAATGGCTATGAACATCGCACTCTACTGGACAAGACTTTTCTTAACAGCTTGTTCAACTCAGGGTTTCAGGAGAATGAAGCATATCCCTACTGCCACAGCGCGAGAGGCAGGGTGGGCGCTGGACCGCTGGTCGCTCACCAGGCCATCACAGAGCTAACACAGGCAGACAAGTATTCATGCTCACTGTCACACCTACAGTATGGCCATTTTAGAATTGCACCTTAACCTAACATGCAACCCTAACCCTGCCATTTTTGCAGGAGGAAACCTGTAAGAATTCATGCAATAAGAGAGAAAACATCTGAGCCCAGAACCTTCTTGTTATGAGGCGACTGTACTGACTACTTAACTACTGCACTTCTGTATACAAACAAAAGATAAACAATTTTAATTAATAGAAACTGAAACAAGGGCTAAAACATTTAAGATCTAACCCAACAAAATGCAGTAATGCTGTATATTTAACCACCCTGTATCAAATTATTATACTACTGATGTGTCACTTACTCTTAATTAAGTATAGTTATGAGTTAATGCCATCATTGAAGCAAGGAGCATCCTATGAGGAAACAGTCTATCTGTGATTTTTAGCAGTCACATCTCAGTGAAGTGAGCTCACATGAGGTGAAACACACTGGCATGTGTGAGGACACCTCTGTTGATGTTTACCCACCAGTGTAAGTCTTTAGGGCAGGAATCCACTAGATGGAGCACAGCTCTAAGGCTTTGCTAATGTTCACCCGAGAGCATATTAATCCCCAGTCCAGAGGACTGGGAAGCTGCAGCGGTCGATGGAGATAAGAAGCATCTGGGAGAGAGCCACAGATGATCCCTAATGCTGACTGAGGACTGCCTCAGGCATTAACAGTGTTATCTGCTCCTCTTACTGATTAAAAGAGAGTCTTGAGGAGTGCAGAGTTAGATCTTTAGAGGTTGCATCTTCCCAGTATATTTGTTTGTGGTGCTAAACCAAAGTCATGTAATCCCATGGCTAGATACCCAAAGGCATAAAAGGTAGCAAAGGCACAGAGCTTCAGGATACAGTTGACTAAACGACACGGCCATGTTGACGTGGTCTGAACAAATCAGTGAAAGTGAGATTAGCCGGCTTCCTCCTGAAGCTTTTTTTCAAAAATACACTCAGTCAAATTTCCAGTTTTCTGTTTTTCTATATTCGTGTTATTTTTAGTGCCTGAAAGCTGGGTGTGAAACCTCTCTGATCATTTAATTATGGAAAACCAGCCCCTAATATAGACTACAAGCTGTATATCTTAATTATACTTTATTTGACCAGTAAACATTCACCATCAAATATCAGACACTGCTCTTCAGTAAATTAATTTAGCACTTAGTTGTCGCTTGATAACCATGTTGATAGTGAATACAAAAGATAATGAAGCATTGATAAGAAGCTAATTTGAAAAGTCTTTTATCAAATCAGTCATTTTGGCTTTCTGTAGTAAAAGCCGGTGTATGTCTGCTGTAATTAACACGTCCTCTGTTCTGTTCAAGTGTAACAGTTGTTATTCTCATTATTTACATCTTTTTTTCTACTCTTATAAAATATCTGCTGTCACCTTTTAGCAACTGTTACCTGTTTGGGTAAAATAAAAAATGAAGTGCGATTTCTTTTGAAACATTCAATTCAATTCAGCTTTATTTATACAGCACCAAATCACAACAGCAGTCGCCTCAAGGCTCTTTATATTGTAAGGTAGACCCTACAATAATACATACAGAGAAAAACCCAACAATCATATGACCCCCTATGACCAAGCACTTTGGCGGCAGTGGGAAGGAAAACTCCCTTTTAACAGGAAGTAACCTCCGGCAGAACCAGGCTCAGGGAGGGGCGGGGCCATCTGCAGGAATCGTTTGGGGTGAGGGGGAGGAAGACATTCATTCAAAGACATTTGTACAGTTTCATCTTCTCCACTGTATCAAATGAAGAGCTGTTTTGGGGTGTTTGTCTTTCTGTTGAAGGAGCTAGGGTGAGGGTTAGGATCAGGTTTCAGGAAGGTGTCTTGGACTGGAGATGACAGCAAATCATTTCCTTACATTTATATTTTACACTAAGTGACTGGATAATCTAAACCAGCCATTCACAAGAAGGAACCAATTTTAGTTTTCCTTGTTAGATAAAAGCATTGTTTCCGAGATGTTTCACTTGTTGAAGATATGAACTACTAAGCACATTGATGCCAGGTCCACTTGCTCTGTGGCATAGATGGCACGCTACAAACAATATTTTCCTAATTAATAGCTGTGATATCCTGAAGCACCACTATACAAACATCCTTTGAGTGCTATGTATCACCTGGAGTGGTAACTGAGCTGCTCACAGGGGGTCCCACACACCAGGAACACACTACTATGACTTCACAGAGGTGCTTTGAGAACTTTTGTCAGGCTTCCAGCCTTAGATATTGCTCATAGCCATTTTCCTTGCTCTTGTCTCTGTGGGATTTCTCCCTTTTTCTTAACCCAAAAAAGAAACTGCCACACATTAGCTAAAAAATACAGATAGTGCAGTCTGCCTTTGGGTAATCCTCTGCAGTATCTAAAATAAATACCTTAAAAAGCTCTGCTTCGCTCTAGTTTATCATTTAAAGCTGGTAGAAATCAAGATTCTGTCAGTGCTGGTACTTTTAACTCCTATAATTCATATGTTCACTTTCACATTTGATGTTGTAGCTGCTGAGATTTTCTAAGCTTATCCTTCAGCAGCTGTTTACAGGTTCTCCATTATACAGTGAGTTGCTCATATATTACCAATAGTGAATAAAATTCAAATACATAAAAAGTATATACTATGTCATCTATCTTATTCTGCTTATCCAGTCGAGGGTCTTGGGGGTGCAGGAGCCTATCCCATTTGCCATGGGTTGGGATGCGGGATACATCCTGGACAGGCCGCTAGTCTGTCTGTAGAAGCATTAACGTTCACACCTATGAGCAATTTAGAATCAGCTATTAACCTAACCCCACTCTCCAAGGGGAGAACATGCAAACTCAGCAGGACCTTCATGTTGTGAGGCAACAGTGCTAACCACAGTACTACACAGTATGCAGTATCAATCCATATGATTTATAATAACAAGCTGGAAATATAATTACATTATTTAAATGACATTAAAGCAGTAATAAAAACATGTAAGCCCATCTTTACTGAAATAGGTTGGAGGTAACATAAGGTTAACCCTGAGGGCAGGATGGAACTGGGATGAAATGAGTCGCTTGAGCTTGAAATGTCAAACAGCATCAAGTGAAAGCGACAGCTACAGCTGTAAGCTGTAATAAATGATGGCTAGCTACGACTTTGATTTGATATAAACTCCTAATATCTGGCCTAGCTATTATTGATAAAGCAAAACAAAAGGTAAACTGTTCATATGTATATAGGAAAAAGATAGCACGAAGGTTAAATGTCATCATTTTGGCTGAGAGCATGAGCAGGCTTTCTATGCTCGATATATTCTAAATGTTTTCTATTCAAAAGATGTTTTAATGTGGCCGTTCAGACAGTTCTGAACTTTCTTTGTTGCATGTAATATATAATGGGTACCTCCCTGTATCAGGATTTCAAACAATACTGAAGACCGAGTGACATCCAAAGCTTTGTTCTAAGGTTTTGTCCTAGAAGTCATAAAGAGCTTTATCCTGTGGGCAGAGCCTGAGCTAAAGCTGAAGCAAATAGCCATCAATCAGTGCCTAGTGAGAGCCACGCGTGAAGGTAATCTGCCTTCACAACATAACCTTCTCATCTTTCTGCTCATCACTCCTTCTCAGACCTCAGCTGGCCTCACAATAGCTGCAATTACACAGGCAGCGGTCCCCCGGGAACCGACAGGCTCGCGGGGACTGTTATGGCCGAGCAGGGACGCCGTGGGCCATCTTTGTTGGTGTCAGACCGTAGCAGTAATGATAATGCCAGCGTTGACTGTTTATCACTGTAGAGAGAGGTGCGTGTGCTTACTGAGGAATTATCACAGCATTCGGGCACAGCGGGTGAACAGGGAGGAAACCTCGTATCGGACGAGGAATCCTTTTACTTCTTTAATGAACTCTGAGGAGAGCAGGTCAGAGTTGAGGTGCTGCCCTGAGATAATGGCACAAATCTGTCTTTTCCCTCTCGTGCTTTCTCAGTCATGCCTGTAAAGCTTTTTTCCTCTCATGCAGGGGGAACAAGGCATCAAACTCTTATTTTGATCATATCATGCAAATTTCAGACTCCCTCTAAACTCACCCGCAGCACCTCTCACTGACTGTCTCAGACCTGCATTTGATGAGAAAATGTACACCACGTGGTAAACCATTAAATTTCCATGAGGATAAACAAGATAATAGGATCTGTTCTGCCAAATGAATAAGCAGAATAGTATGACAGCTGGGAGAGGGTTTTGCCGGAGGTTTTTTTGTTTGTTGTTTTTAAACAAATGAAAACCACTGTATTTTTCCGATACCCAGCTCTTGCTGGAGAGGCAGGGAAACAGATTCGACAAACTGTGACTTGGCCGTACTTCGTTGCCTTTCTATGCCTTCTTCTTTTTCTGCGTAATATTGACGGAATTTCAATAGTGATATTTCTTGGGGAAGAGCTCAAAGCCCTCATCAAGCAGCAGCCTAACAAGCTTTTCACTGGCCGGGGAGGTGCTGAATAAAACGTCTTGCTCCCTTTTATGTTTAGTTTTTCTGTAGGCATCATGTGGTTACCACTTTGAACTAATGCTGTAGTGTTTTGCTACCACGACTTTCTATCCAGCAGGGATTGCAGATTGAAATAAATAACACTTTTGTTCATATGGAAAGAAAAGCTAGAGGATGAACCCCCAATCTTTCTAATATTGTCAGGTTCAATTAGAAATCAGTTTTGCAGAACAGCACAGCTGCATTGCTATGCACGGTGCTGCAAGACAAAAAGTGAGTTTTATTTTCAGTTCAGATGACTCTTCAAAACATGATTTCCAATCTTCAAGCAATTCAAGATATAGAACATAGTATTCAGTCCAACAATGTTTCACTAATGCCTTAACCAGTGGTTCAAAAACAAGAAAAGTTCAAGCTATCCTCAACAACTCACCTCAGTGTCACTTTACTTGGTCAGAAGTAATATCATATCAAACTTCAGTTTTTTACTAATAGATTTGGACACTCTGCATAATGCCACTGCAGCCACATTAAACAGTAAACAGTGGACAGCCTACACTCACTACAGAGGAGCCTCCTGTCAGTAAAAGGGGACAATGGAGATAACACCTCACACTTCTTTTCTTGGAGGTAGTCATGGTATTGGATTTGGTGGTGGACACAAAATAAAAAAGAAACTGTGTGTAATTTCAAAAACTCTCAGATCAAATTAGTCACACTGCAAAAACTCAAAATCTTACCAAGTGTATTTATTAGTTATATTACTATATAACTTGTTTCAAGAGATTTAATCTTGAAACTAGAGATTTTTCACATGTATTAAGTGAAAAAATCTGCCAGTGGAACAAGATTTATTTCAAGCTAAAATATCTTGCTCCACTGGCAGATTTTTTCACTTAATACATGTGAAAAATCTCTAGTTTCAAGATTAAATCTCTTGAAACAAGTTCATTTAGCTTACTGAAAGCTAAAATTAGCTGATTGTGTCTTATTTTTAGTGTAATAACATCATTTTGACTAGAAATAAGACAAATATACTTGGTAAGATTTTGAGTTTTTACAGTGCAATAATAATAATTTGGTGGACAACTACCAGAATTTCCTTTTAACAAATGTGACATTATCCACTGTGCATTTTACTCTGTGGTTTCCATAAATTTCCAATGTATTGTGGGAGTCTTTATGTATGTAACACAGTGAATAGGATACCCATATTGCTTGTTGTGGCCTGCTGGAGGTACTCTTGGCGTTGTAGCATCGGGTATGTTGTTTCTGAGACAGCTGAAGCCTGTGAACTAAAGAAACTCAGCTGGAGTGGAGGGCTTGTCCTTCCCCAGGTGCCAAATGGAATCTGCAGTTATTACCATAATGCTTTCCTCCAGCTCATTTTACTCCAGCTTACTGCTGGGTTCAGGAAGAGCAGCAACCAGTTAAGCTAATGCAGCAGAATCTACTTTCTATCCTTCACTACTATAACATATTCACTGATAGAAGATGTCAGTCTGTGATATTAGCATCACATATCAAAATAACACGATTTATACAGAAGTTTGTATTTTTACATGTTATGTATGAATAATTAGGAAGGCTTGTGTGGGATTTCTTTTGTCTTCACCTTGTGAGAGGTAAATGGGCGTTGTGACATCTCACTTTGTCTGCTTACACACCCCAGGCTCTAGAGGACCACATGATAGATGAGCTCCCATCTGACCACATCTCACTTCTCAATAATGCGCTGCCTCCATACCCCCACCCCCCTCACTGCTCCTTAATAAGCTGAGAGGAACATGTGTGGCCCACATGAGGGAGCCTGCATTGTCCCCACGTGGGTTTTCTGTGAGTTTCTGTAAGGAACCATAGTGTAGGGCCCACAGAATCACCTCTTCAGGCCCCAAAGGGGCAAAACTGCATTGGCTCATGAGCATCACATGGTCCCAACATGGGCGCCACAGTGGTTTTCTGTTGGCAAGTCAAATATGGACTTGGCCATAGGAGCTGTGCTCCACAAAGCCCCACATACCCACACCTACCTACTGTGGGCTCACACACACTGTGCTTGCTAGTCAACAATATACTGGCTGCAGTAACACAAAACATAGAGAAGGTAACAAAATGCTTTCAGTTTACCTTTGCAAAGTAAAGAAGTCAGTCAACGGTAGGCAGTGGGCCAAATTACTGGTAAGCATATGAAAGGGGGTCCATTTTTTAAAAAGCTTTCAGTGCATATCATGTTATTAATTTACCATCTAAAATTATGTTTACAATGTTGCATTGAAAACGGTCAAAATTCAGGAGAGTGCTGATACCATAGGCATCAAGCTAAAGCTAAATTTGTCTAAAGCCTGGATGTCTTTGAAGATCTTATTTAATCATTTGCAAATCGAGAGGAAGAAATTCACTGGAGAGCCCCTTCAACATTTCTGTCAAGCTTAGCTGGCCAGGTTGTTCACTTGGCCGTTCTATTCTAGTATAATGCTTTATAATTACCAAAAACTGCTTATACGTCATTAGTGTAGGCCTTTCAACAACTGGTTCAGCCGCAATAACACACAGGATAGGATTGGATTTAGTGTTTGCAGCATCGTACCTCAGTGTACTGTTCATTACTGTAAACTTCTCTCTGCTCTTTTCGTGACTCACAGCCTTTTACAAAATGCTGTCTGTTCTCACTTCAAAGCTGTTTGCCAGGCTGAATAATTGCCGTATCGTTCCGTGTGGCTCCCCACCCGGCCCACTCTGTGTCTCTGTGAGCCGATGGAGCTGGAGCTGAAAGCTGTAGCACTGATTGTCTTAAACCTGGCTGACAGGATGCTGCTGACAGCTGAATCATCATGGCAGAGAGCAACATCGCCCATCCAACAGGGATATCTGTATTAAACAGAGAGCGATCATGGGACTTGGTTTCACACTGGTTACAATAAAATTGATTCACTTATTTCATCCGAATCGAATCATTTCTTTGATTATTATGGAAGCGTTCGTCCTCTGTGGTGTATTGACAAGAATTGAAGAAATGTTGCAACATATTTTTTTTATTTCTTTTTCAATGCAAAGCTTGTGAACTAAAAGTAGTGATATGTGAACACTATGATCCGTTGCAGGTTGTAAATTTGCACTTGGGAGAACATAATATAATAAGCTATTGATGATGTTTCTGTATTCTTCATGAACTCATTCATGCACAGAAATCATCCGTTCTACTCTTTTTTTGGCAAAATTTGTACATAAGAAGCTTCTGATGATGGAACGTGTTATGTTTGATTGGGCATCTTTGTTCTTTGGACTCTAACTGTTGAAACATGAAGAGAAATTGACCCTCACCTCTCATCTTCAGTGAGAAAGATTCCCATCAAGGGTCCAATACTTTCTGTAAATCCTGTGTTTGGAGTCGTCTTGGCAACCAGCTCAGGCTACATATGCACATAACGTGATTGAGGTTGGCCCTCATGGGTACTTGCCTCGCCCCTCTGCGCACCATGTGCTGCTGCTGATTAGCCTGTCCCTGAGCAGGCTGGGCTGGGGCAGGCTGTGCAGGATCTGATAAAGCCTAATTGATACGGCCGCCGAGGGAGGCCTTTGTGTGCTTTGTTGGCCCAGCGAGGCGCAGCAGAGTCAGACCTTGTCAGTGTGGCTGCTTAGACAATAGGAGCAGCTGTAACTCAACTCTGAGGAGCAGCAAAGATGGAAACAGAGACCTTCTCTGCTATCGATTGACTTGAAAAGATTGAGCATGGTGGGAAGGAGTAGGTTGAATCCACCATAAGATTGCCAAGGTAAACCTTTTGCTTAGGAACTCCAGCTAGAGCCATGGTGTCTGGTGGTTGACATCTCTATCAGACCAAAACGAGCTTATAACTGGACATGTAGGCAGCACAGGACTGCAGACGACCGCTCATCGTTAACAAAGGCAGCAGCAGCAGAGGGATGCGGGTTCAACCCCCTCCATGTGGCCCAGATACACACAGGCAGACGCTCAGATGGGACTGCACCATGTGGGGTGTCAGTGTTTTTGATATACTGTCTAAACTGTGCAAGATTTGTTTTGCTCCTCTTAATGAAATCCTTTCTTTTTAAGCAAGTTTTTTCCTATTTCCGAGGATCCCAGGCAGAATGACATTTTTAATCTAAGCCTTTTTAACTGGCTGACAAAATGTTGAAGTTCAAAGCTTTTTGTTTGGATTACTGGCAGTTCCTGTGTCTACAGCCTCTGCATGGGTTCTATAAAAGGTAAGATGCTCGCTGTGTTCATTATGAGACTTCAGGATTTCACATTTTCCATGACTAGGGGAAAAGCCAGCTTGCTAAAAGAAAGAATGTTTTGTCACATCACGCCAAGAGTCAGTTCCTCTTGCGGAAATGTAATCATACGCGTAGCCTGTTAGTTCCCATTTTAATTCCCACATGAATATAAAGTGTCATGTTTGACCCAGTCGTGGCAGACAGACAGCGACCACTTTTCACCATCTCTGCTTTCTTATATTGAGAGAGGATGAAACGGGGACAAAGGACCCACGTGTCAGAGAGGTCAGCTGGTCTGAATGGAAGAGCTATTGTTGTGGTTTGCCTCGGACAAGCTCTAGCGCACTATTCAGTCCATTGTGTGTGTGGTCCCACTCTTAGATATTGGCTCAGGCAGTGTGAGGAGGCACGTGCTCTGTGGTCCTTTGTCCAGCCCCAGTATTGCATCCAGCTGGGGGTCTTTTGTTGTTGTTTGTTTTTTTGTTTGTACAACAAATATCCATGTTTACCTTCATGTTCTCTATATTAACACATTTTATTCAGTTTGTACAAAAGCACACTTATTATTTCCTGCTGGTTAAAGTAGAATTTTAGTCACACATCAGTGGCTGTACAGTCAATGTGGGAAGCTGCACTCCCATATCACACCCTGGAGGCCACGGTGTGGAAAACATGGGCAACTTTATAGAGATGCAATATTGAATTAAAAGAATACATTCATATTATTTTAATGAATATTTTTGTGCTTTTGTTTAATGTCCACATTATGAAGAAAAAGCAATTTCTTCATGCCAATTATTTGTTTCCATGATGGCTGTAAGTCCTGTCGGACCTCTCTGTCTCTCTATCACTATAGATAAATATATAAAACCAAGTGTCCCTCTGCTTGTAGAGAGAAAGATAGAAAAGGGGGGAGAGTTGATTTTTTTTATTAATTAGCAATATAATTGGTGAAATACTACTTAAAATACACTTCTTGTAACTGCTTTTGACAGTTAAACCACGTATTGACATAAAACCATTTCTTTGTGCCGTGTGCTGCCAGCTCCAGATGAGGACAAGATGAAAACATACTCAGGCTCTTTGGAAACGTTTGTTGTTGTTGTTGGTGGGTCGTTTCTGTGCACCCTGTCCTGTAGCTGACTGTGATTTTTTCAACTTTTGTTTGGGAACCTGAACACATAGTGTGTTTCCATTATGTTCGTATAAATCAGAACAATATGCAACTTCGCAGATAACGTATAAGTATTAACAGCTTGTTTTAATCATTGGTCCAAAGTAGGGATGGGTATTGATAAGAATTTCACGATTCCGATTCCATTTTCGATTCTCTTTAACGATTCGATTCTTTATGCGATTCTTATTTTTTAAAAAGGAGAACACACAGGTCGATTAGCTTTGAACTTTGTTTTATATCTCATCTTTGAACAAGACAGAAATGTAGGAGTAGCGTGACCTTACAAACCCAACCGTGAGATCTTAAGAGATCCACAGCCTACTGCTCCTCGATGGGGGGCCACGAGGACCCCAGAAAAAAACAAGTTGTAAATGTAAAATAATAATAAAATAAATATTCTTTTGTAGCAATAACAAAGTATAACATAAATTATTCAGTGGCAATTCCACAAGAATGTCCGGTAACATTTACACTCTCCTTTTTAAAAGTATATATGAGCTGGACACTCAAAAATAAAACTATATCAGCCAGCAACAAATACAATCCACTCAAGTCCAGTGGAACTGTGCACTGTGCAAGTCTGCATCCATCAGCTATGGAGAATTAAAAAGTTCTTTTGCAGAAATATAAGCATATCTGCTTTTTCAGGAAGGATACGTGATACTTTTCCCTGCCCTGTGAAAGGAGAAGCC